>MU780938.1:4495-9495 GCA_026770625.1 Nicotiana glauca
AAAGGACGATAATGTATATATTTTTTGTAATTTTCTTTTCTAACCACTTTATGGCTAATTAATTCCTAAATGCACGCAACACGTATTTTTTGTATTTTTAATTAGTTCAAACAAATAAACACACATGCAAGATGGTAGAGAAAGGTAACACACAATCCACAAAAGTCAAATGCAACATAAAACTATTTTATTATATACTTTGGGAGTACTTGTCGTGAGAGCAAAAAATCACGTGCTCACACCATGGCGGAGTACTTGTAGTAGATGTCGAACCTGCTGTGCCCCATTGACTAAGAAGGGGGCGGACACAGCAGCTACATGGACACCTTCCTTTCTGTTGGTGCTAGCGCTTTCCCGGGACCAGACGGAATTTTTTATTATAAAAGGTAGGCAAAGCCCAAAGGCAGCTATCCCAATAGGAAGGGTGGAACAAGGAGAGGGCTCGGCAATCATACCACGGCGGTCAAAAAAGCGTGTTCCCTTCAGATAAGACGCACCGTAGGCCATCCTCAGCCTTTTTCATTTTCGATGAAAAAAAAATCTCGATCTCCGAAAGCATTTTCCTTCCCCCTTATTGTTACTACTCTTACCACACACCACTTCGAATGCTTACTTCCCCCCTTACTTAACATAGGCCGATTCACATCATTTTTATAGGCAAACTCAGCAGTTGGAAGAACTTATCCCAGTTGCTCGGTCTCCCTTGCACTAAGCTCTTCAGCAAGTCTTCCAGTAAACCGACGACTGGAGTCTGGCCGTCCTGAGTGATAAGCACAACTAAACATCAGTTCAGTGCCTAATTTCTTCCATAGCACCCTCTATAAGAGGGCAGACTGCTGTCTTGATCGGGCGTAATGCTCCCCCTTCGTCATAAGGCATGCTTTCTTACCACATAATGATGATAAAATCACGATCATGGGGTTGCCCGGTTCTAATTCCATATGAATAATAGAATGGAAATCAAGACCCCGAAGCTTCTTTAGTTCTAGATGATGCGGATCCAATCTCATCTCCTGATCTATACCTATAACTTATGCAAATTTTGATTTTCCCAAACTTAGTTAATAAATAAGGCGAGATGGAGACCCTGATTTGGGCCCTCGTGATCGAACTTATGATTGTAAACAACGCGGAGCCATAGTCAAACGATCCAAACCAAGTGGAGAGCGCCGAAGCTTATCCACCTAAAGAACTCACTTCAACTCCTGTCCTGCAGTGGAAGCTGTAGCCGGAAGCTTCGCTGTGGAGGCTGACGGTCAGATGGAGCTGATTAGATCTATAGCCGAGATGGGGCCATCCCTGGAGTCAAAGATTTATCACCCGCTGTATCATTGACGCGGACGGGGCTTTCTCACATCATACCGGCGTTTCATCGAAAGATGATTCGACGTCGTGATGTAAAGGCTGACCAGTTCTGCTTTATCTCTCATGGTTTTCGATATCGCGGGTAGTCCACTTATATCGTAAGAGAAGTATGGCTACCTTCGAGTCGATCTTTGAGAGATGTAGCTCCTACTACTGTGTTCATTCTATTTGTAGTGAATTAACTACACCTTTTCATCACCTACAAAAGACATATCTCCCATGGATCTCGGAGATCCCTCTTTCTCGGGGTATTTCCTGGGTCAAGTATTCCGCTCGTTTGCTGTCAGGAATTCAATAGAGTGGCCTTGAAAGAAGCAAGCCTACTCTTCTTCATGTGTAATGCTTTCTTTAAGGATATTTTTCTTTTCGTAAGCCCGCAATGGATTTTATCATAGTAAATTCCAATCTAACTATTAAACAAATAATTACGACTAATCGTAAGAGGAACTATTCTATATGTAATCGTCAGAATAGAGCTCTGATACCACTCTAATGAAAGCAAAAATCCCGAGAAAACGTATCTAGAAGAGCTTGAGGATTTTAAGTTACATTTAGGGCTAGTTAGGTAAAACCTTATATACGCAATTATCAGATCGATCTTTGAAGGACACGATGGAACTTTCCTCCTTGACTTCAGCTTAGGAATATTTTCATCCGGGATTGGAACGACCTATGTTGTAACGGAGGAGAGAAGGTGAACCTGCTTCCTTTGGTCTCCTCTCACATCTGGTCGAGTAGCTTTCGCGCCTTCCTACTTACTTTATTATAATATAAGCTTAAGCTGCTACGTGGCCTATTGGGAGCTTTCGGAAATCACTTAGCAGGTCTTCATCATAGGAAGAGGGAAGAACAAGGGAGAAGATCTTATTTAAAAGAAGACGATTCCAAAAGAAAGTCAAAACGGGGAATAGGATGACTTAAAGGTAAATAAGAAAGATCCTAAATAAAAAAGAAAATACCTGCCTTTCTAATGAATGTGATCTGTCAAGGGCTAGCTGAACTAAGCCTCATCAGAGGAGGAAAGATTTGCTGCTTTCATACTTCTTCTTCCTGCTACGCCCTTGCTTTCCCATCGCTCCGTGGGGGGGACCTTTTCTTCTCACTTGAGAGATGCGATTTGAAAGAAAAGAAGAGGTTCTATCAGTTAATCACCATCCTTTCCTCTAATGAATTAGATCCCATCTGCTAACTATAACTCAACTCCGAGGGAATAATGAAAAGCAAAAAAATCCTCTACTCAAAAGCCGTTGCTGATATGATCTTTTCTTTCCTGCGCGTGGGCGATACAAAGTCTTCTTAGTCTTCCATTTTTTCGGTGATATCTATAAGAAGGAATACCTGTCTCAAGGTAAACAGGAGTTCTCGGCTCAAGCGAAATGATACCGGCGCAAGGTAATTCAATTCTTTAGTTTGTGGCAGAGAGTTTTAGAAGACTCTCGGTTATTAGTTCAGATCTATCTTTCCTTCGGAACCTTGGCAAAGGTTGTTTGCCTTGCCAAGAAGGATACGTTCTCTAGAATTATCACTCAAGTCTTGGACTTGGATTCTGTGTTGTCTTTGATGTCTGATATTAAGGTAGTCTAATTCCAAACCAACTGCAGTACCTAAGCTATACTTTAACACATTACCCATTCCATAAATAAGGGGCCCTTACAAGAAGTCCCTAGACTAGGGAGATCAAACATCTCCTCGGGAATAAGACGTAACTCCTGCTTTTCTTTTATAATAAAAAAAACCAAGATCCCCGTCCAATACGGGCTCAAAGGCCGAACTCTTCCAAGCCAAAGCTAAAAAGGAAGTCGGAGCTTGGTCCACATCGAGAAAAAACGTTCGTAATGAACGGATCTCCGATGGTCGAGCCTACCAAGGACACGGAACCCAGCACCACCTACCCGAGCCAAGGTACTCAACCTTTGGAAAAGGTCTTTAATGTGAATTGCAAACAACCCACAAGGGTGGTATGATTGAAACATAGTTTGACTAGGGGCACAAGTCTGGAGCTGTGGTATGGAAAATAGATGAGAAAAAAAAACCTCATCTCTTTACTTAGTCAGAGTCATTGTTTTACTCTTTCTATCTGCATGACTGCTTTCTTATGATGAGTAGTGCCCATCACTTGCCTCTCTGTACCCTGTATGAAGGAGCATCCACTGCGCTTACTAGTGGGTATGATTAAAGTCAAGAGCGGGTCTCTCAGAAAAAAGTACCTTATTTGTATCTGTCCCTCTTACTCGAACTAGCCACCCCTTGGGAACCGTCTCCCCTTTTACCCTGCAATAAAGGGCGGACGGCTTAGCTTTTCCTTTAAAAAGAAGAAACAGAAAAAATTCCTTTGAAGGGCTTAATCAATAGGAGAAGATAGTCGCAGACAGAAGTAGCGGCTATTGCTATTTCATTCCCTCCCACTCTTTTAGCTCTGATCGTAATTGCTCTTCTTCCAATAGGAGTTATTCTTTGCCTTGACGCTGTGAGAGCTTCTGATCCTTGAGTATGAGTACTCCTATCCGCTCTTGGGTTCATAACCAGTCCTATTGAATTAGTTGCACAAGAGTACGGTCTTCTCGGGGTCGGGGTTCCCTTTACCGGGATTTCCCCTTGGCAGATAGAGCAGAAACAGAAAGCGATATATCCGCTGCTATTATCCGCTCTTAGGTTGTAGTTGCTCTTTGAGTTCTCTCTTTCTTTCTTTATGGGTCTTCCCAGGCTGTTAGATCAAGATAAGAAAGATACGAATGGTATTAGATAGATGTCTTCTTCTTTACTGAGGGAGTAGGTATGGGGCGCCCTTACTTTTTGAATGGGTTACCTTAGACATTACTAACTAATCCACTATGTCCGCTATCGAATATCCTAGGCAAGATAGAAAGTCTCTCTTATTGTGAGGCTTCTCTTCCCTTACTCTAGGGCTTTTCTTCTCTTCTTCTCTAAGGGCAGGAAAGCCATCTGATATAAGGCTTTCTCTTATAATCTGTCTTTCGATAAGAAGCTTTCTTTTGATCCGGTTTAATCTCGCCTTTTTGAAGAATTACGGATTGCTAAACCTAGTATGGGAAAGTGATTCTACTCCAATTTCATTCATCAGTCGGATGAGAGTGAGAATAGAAAGGAAGCCGGGAGGAAGGATGGAGTATAACATTACCTCTAGAGTACAACCCGGAGCCTTCTTTTCGTAAACCCTACTCCTGCGCCCCTCAATCACATATCTACTACTTAGTCAAGCCCTTAACTACTTCTATATCTTAGAACAACCCTACTCTCTGATCGACGTTTTATAGTCTGCATATCTATGGAAAGAGGAAGCTATGAGAGGATTCTAAACAATTCTATCGAGCCAAACAACAAAAAGAGAAAGATAGAATATCTTTCTTAGCTAGCCTAGCGTTCTAGAAACCTATAGGGAACAAGAGCCAGATCAAAGACATTCCTTTCATTCTTTTATACCCATCTCTTCTTAGTTGCTCCTCTTTCTAGGGATCTAATGGTCGTAGACCACCTTCTTGTGACTATGTTGAAGAATTCTTTCCCCCCTTTGAGTTCTCGAGTGAAAGGGTCCAAGCCATAGGAAAATATCCAGTTTCTCTCGCAACATATCTAGTTTATCCTGAAGAAGCATTTCTAGAAGTAGCATTCCCATA
>MU780938.1:14495-32988 GCA_026770625.1 Nicotiana glauca
GTCCCGTGTGGAAGGGCTCTCGCTCAATGGATCAAAGGTACGCCGGGGATAACAGGCTGATGACTCCCAAGAGCTCTTATCGACGTAGTCATTTGGCACCTCGATGTCGACTCATCACATCATGGTGTTGAAGAAGGTCCCAAGGGTTCGGTTGTTCGCCCATTCAAGTGGTACGTGAGTTGGGTTTAGAATGTCGTGAGACATTTCGATTCCTATCTACCGTTGGTGTTAAAGGGTGAACTGCGAGGAGCCAACCCTAGTACGAGAGGACTGGGTTGGGCTAACCTATAATGTACTGGTTGTTATGCCAATAGCAGCGCCGAGCAGCTAAGTTGGTATGGAAGAATTGCTGCGTCGCGGGAAATCCTTCTCTATACAAGTTCTCGGACGAGGTTTTTGAATAGAACTTTGATAGGCGAGAGGTGTAAGCACCGCGAGGTGTGAAACGATCTCATACTAAACGAAAAGACTTTCACTTTCCATAACAAAAATGAAAGAAAGTCAACCTATTCCTTTTAGTCTGATTCGATTCGCTTGCCTCGAAGACTGGAATTATTCCCCTACTGATGATATGATTGATTCGAAGCAAAGTCAGTGGTCCCTTCTCCGCTACGGGAGATGCTAGAAGAAGATAAGCACTCCGCTATATCTTTGATAAATAGGGTAAATGAGTAACCTTATAGAGAGTAGTAGATAGTAGGTATTGTAACCTTGATAGGACAGATCTATCGATATTCTATGCTTGAATAGTAATGGAAAAGCTTGGAGTAAAGGAAGATTCCGATAAAGGAGTGAGTTAAGATAGCCATAGCTATAGTCAAAGTGGATAGATGCCTATAAAACCACTAGGAGAAGTAAGAGTATCGGATGATGGATCCGGAAACTTCTAATTCTATAAGTTGGGGAAGAGCCCTAACTAGGAGGCTTCTAGCTTACCATCTATACTAGGCCTCGAAACCTTTCCATATTCTTCATTCTTCTACTCCAGGTGAAATACCATCATAAAGGGGAGCCTGAAGTAGGAGTCCTGAAAGAGGAATCAACAACGGAAGGTGAAACTGGCTGATGGAAGGCAATGAAATAGGTGCAAAAAGCAGGCCATCTGAAGGAGGAGTACCAGTGGATAGAGAAGGCAATGCCAGTTCCATTATCGGATTCTGGGTATGAAGCCTTTACAAGGGTTGACGAAACTAGGGCAAGAAAATCGCACGTAGAAGGGAGGGCCAGATTTCACTTAAAATGAAAGTAATGTATTTCAATTCCACGAAGAGGTTTAGAGTAGTCAATTCAAGACTTATAGTAGGACTTTCTCTACCGGGAGATGGTTTAGCGCGAGTAGTAGGAAGGGGAGGCATCAAGTAAAAGATTTTCCTCTTAAACTCCGTCCAACAAGAGGAAATTCCATAGCTGATTCCTTGCCATCTACAGTAAGAGGACTCCGACAAGTTCCCAGAAACATGGGAACCTTTGGATTCGAGTCTGGACCCTTACTCGATTGATAAATGAAAGGGTTTATGAGCCCTAGCCCTATAAGCCCACACCTGTGTAGAGTAGATCGTTCAACACCTGTGGCACAAACCCATTTTGAACCTATTGGTCCTAGTATTATAGGCGACCGAACGGCCGCCCCCTAATTACTAGACCAACCTGCTATAATAACTCCATAAACACCTAGCGAAGATATGGCAAACAAATAAAGTAGCCCTATGTTCGGATCTGACAATACCATACCATAATCAAAATGTACAACGGCCCGAACGACTAGACTTAACATAAATGTAGCCACTAGAGCCATTCTAGAAAGGGAGAAATTAGCACTACTTGGTGAAATAGGTTCTTTTAGAATCAATTTCAAACCATCTGCTAGAGTTTGTAACAATCCAAACTATCCCACTACATCAGGACCCTTTCGACGTTGCACAAAAGCCATTAGTTTACGTTCAGCTAGCACTAAAAAGGCTACTCCTAGTAGAAGTGGTAGAATTATTCCAAGTATTTCAGCTGGAATAATCGGTTAGATGAAATTTTATATATCCAAAAGGGTCCGCTCTCGGCCATTCCACACGTTGCCTAGCAGAGACGTGGTTATCTGCCTACCTTTGATTTTTATAGCCTAGCAGAGACGTGTAACGAAAATTATATATACTTTTTATCCCGAATTCCCTATTACTCTCAGTCCTTGTTCTTGGTCTCTGTGAAAGATCTAGTTGATGGGAATGAATCCATTTTCTTCTATATATATAATAGAAGAAAATTAGATAGTTGTATATAGAATTAGCCAGATCGTCTGAAGCATGAACAGAATCGCCTTTGTTCTGAAGGCCTAGCGAGTTCCTTTTTTTCAAAGGCGGTCCTTTTCTTTCCTCAGACCGATGACTCGCTTGTTCAAAACTGGTAACTATTATAGGAGGATGTCGCCCCCTCGGGACTACCAGTAGCTTCGGTTGTTGAATCTCGTGCAAGTTAGGTTGTGGTTGTATTGGCTGCAAGCGGAATGTAGGCGCTTTAGGTGTGTGTTGACTATGTACTCTCGCTTCGTGTAATGTCTTATGTATGATAGATGTAGTGTGGTGATTGACCTCAATGCTAATGGTGATCCCCAAGGTTCAACGACTGAATGAAGCTATGATCGTACCCGGATAGAGATGAACGTCTTCATCTGATGTCTCCAAGCCGGCCATAATAGAATAGATAGGCGAAGCAGTCAATAGCAGTCTGTTCTTGCCTATCGATAGATAGCAGGTTGCTTCCAAGCTCAAACCATTTGAAACAGAATTGCTACTTTTTTTCTTGTTATTGATAGAGTGGTATTCTCTGCCCCTGTCAAATAATGTAGAGGGGGAGAACTGGAAGAGAGAAGGAAAAAGAGCAAAAGATTGACAAGTCTAATGGGGGAAGAATGGCTGACACGTTGACTGACCTTCGATACTACAAAAAAAACCGAAGCGTTGTAACCTAACCCCCAGGGCGGAACCCAACCGAAAGGCGCTAGACGGACTAAGGGCAAGCGAGATAAAGAAAGCAGTTGGCCCTATGTGTAAAACCTTGCCGCCGGAGAGTCTTTCTCTAATGAGAATAAAGAAAGTTTTTGGGCAAGACAAGAAAGGAACTCGCCATTTGACACCAAGGGATAAGAGCTGATTGCTGACGATGACTTGGTGAAGGGATTCTATAAGAGAAGGTTCTCGAACCGGTTTACGATCGAATAGAGTGCGGAACGAACGAGTTCAGTCGAACAAGGTAATGAGTCTAAGGGAAGGATCAAGCTTGAAAGGAATGGTCGGGCGTAGGATTAATAGTGAACGCAGACCCCCCTGCTTATAGATATGATATCAATGACTTAAATAAAAGAAAGATGCCGAGAGAAAGTCTTAGCCCTTAAAATGCGTTGCGAAGAGAGATCGAAGACAAAGGTTTTCTGACTCAATGCGGTCACTGGATGGAAAAGACAGATAAAGGAACAACCCACCGGAAGGGCATACCTCAAGGGGCACCAATCTCCCCCGGCAAAGATCTATCTGCGCGAAGCCGACCTATGGATAGAAAGAAAGATGCAGGAAAGGCAAATGAAAGAAGAAAGAAAAATTTTCTTTGGGAGTGTGAGATAGGCAGACGGGGAGTACGCAGTGGAACAACCGCTGGGGTTTCCATCAGTGATAGCTGAACTAATCAGATGGGCCGCCCCAAACCTTACGCTGACATTTAAATCAAAAATCAACATAGGGTCTCAACTATCCGAAAAATGCAGACTGAAGCGGAAGATCACAAAATGCAACACACCAAGGGGGTCATTAGACCTCCACTTGCATGAAGGAATAAGCTAATCAATCAGAATTGAGACAAGGAGGAGAGGCGAAAGAGATATTATCGAGCCTGCAAGCAGCAAGCAACAACGGCTTTTCAGTCGTTGCGCGCTAGCTTGTAGTTTAGGGGTATAGTAGGGATGCGCCTTTCTCAAAATTTTCTATAATATAAGGTAAGCTTTTTGGAACCCTAGTATTGGAGTTTTCCCCAACCAACCTATACCTTACTAATAAAAAGGGGCTTCCCGTTTTCAGCTGCATTGCACTGCCGCATAAACAATGCATCCGCTGGGCTGGATGAGCAACCTTCTATCTGGCCTCTGTACCAATAGTAGAGTGGCTTGCTACTTTCAATCAGAAAAGGAAGATTGAGCAAGGCAAAGGATAAAGAAGTTGTCCCCTCTTCTCTGTCGCCGCCGCATATGTAGAAAAAGAAGGAGCGGAGAAGGAAGAACAACCGTTTGACTTTGGCATATGAGGTGACGGGTTTGGCTAGGTAACATAATGGAAATGTATCGGACTGCAAATCCTAGAATGACGGTTCGACCCCGTCCTTGGCCTCGAGGAGTGGTGAGCAGCACGGAACTTGTTTCAATCAAATGGCATAGTATTAGGGTAGGAGGCTTTCCTTTGTTATAGAAATCCACAGACAACATTCCGGAACTTCCAAACCAAAGAAATGCAAGATGAGAAGGAGCTTTTTACGTTACGCTTCAATAAAATGAATTCGGTAAGGGTAGAATAGGCCCTATGGTCGATCGAAAGTGCTGTCCCACTTGAACTCAAATCTATCTGACCTTCAATCCAGCCAGCTCATAACAAAATGTTAGACCAATCTCAGGGCTGACAAAATCGAAGTGGTTGAGGAAAAGGAAACCCCAGCGACCAAGCACTCCCGCCTCCAAAAGAGGAGACCGAAGAACCGCCAGGTTGTCGAGGACATGTTTGAAGAGGAGGCGGGCGCCCTCTAAGTTGACCACCCTACCCACTAATGGACTATGAAGGGGGGGAGGCGAACAGGAACCGACCAAAAACCATCTCTTTACTCAATGGATAGCGCTTATTCTCTTTTAATCAACAAAATGAGAAATGGGGGAGAAAGAAAAAAAAGAGGTCTTTATTGAAGAGGATTTGCACCTGAAATAGGACTAATGCAGATCCAGAAGAATGGTCTGGGCTTTCGAAAAGATAAATATGCAAGGGGTAAAGAGACAGTCTTTTGAACAAGCAAGCTGACATAAGGATTCTAGATCGCGCCCACTTAGAGCAGATGGAGATTCTCAGACAGGGAAAAGCGGCACTCGACATCTATTAAACAAGACCAAGAACAAAGTCATACCATGCCATCGGGAGAAAGTAGTGATGATTGCCATGAATGCTGCCCTCAAGGACGTGTACAAGAAGGTCTTTGCCGATTCCTATCAACATGGTGCATCTCTTAGTAGAGGGGCGTGAAAAGTGGAGACTTTTACCGAATGAATAGGGATCAATTGATAGACATTTTTTTGAGGAAGAGAATCCAAGATGAACGCTTTTTTCATTCGTTATGCACTGACTGGATGCGTACTCGCGTGATCAATCGATGGACGGGGGAATTGCGTGAATGATAAGACTGGCCTAACCTAAAGTTAAGGCTCTTCCCTCTCTTGATGGCGAATCTTGATTGAATGATACTAGGAACCGATTCGGAGAAAGAAGAAGCATGGCATGAGATAGGCGGCGGATCAATTTCTGATAGCGAATTACTTGACTTGATAGATAGAGGGAGAGCCCTCCAACTCAAGCACGAAATCAATGTTGAGTCAACAATCATCGAGAGGGGTACCACCAAGCGAGATCGAGACCAGCCCCTTGTAGAGGTATAGGGTGGAAAACCTGCGCTTCTTCAAGTATCCCATAAATAAGCATGACTAACAAGCGAGAAAGTTGACTTTGAGAAAGAAAAGGGGTGCCCTAGCTGCAATCAAAAAACAGTGCTAACGAGCAAGAAAGGCCCCCTTACAATAGATAGGGCGTTAGGACTTTACTAATAACATATATAGGGCTAACTTTTTTCAGCTTGATCGGAATCGATTCTATGATTGAATAGCAGAAGTGCTACTTAGTAGTAGAAACTCGGAGAGACAGACAGAGAGGGGACTCTTTCATACCTGCTAACTCCTACGATGAGAAGTAGGTCCCTTATTTTTGGCAGGAAGAGTTCCAGCCTTTGTTTCCCCTCGGTAGAGTGAGTCTACTTAGCGAACTGGCAGGACGCGAAAATATATTGATCAATATGAATCTCGAGAGTGGATGGTTGATCGCCGCCTCCTTGTCCTGGGGGCTCAATGGCCGGGGAGGGGCTTGCTATCATAACCTTTTCTCCCGGTGTATGTGAAAAAGAAGTGACGAACTCATTGTTATTCGGTCATAGGTTGGTCCAAATAATGAGAGTCGGCTTCCAACATTAAGTCTGTTGTTCCTCAGTAGCTCAGTGGTAGAGCGGTCAGCTGTTAACCGATTTATTGTAGGTTCGAATCCTACTTGGGGAGATTTTTTAGTTATCGTTTTTCTGACCTAGCGACCCCTATCCTTCTCCTTTGTTTCTAAGCTAGCAGAATTGTGGGACATCAAAAGCGGTAAGTTGATTGATTTGTTTTTTCTACCTTTACAGCTCGCTCTCGTATAGGTTAACTTGGTTCGTTCCATTCTTAGGGATAATAAGGATCCACTGGAAAGACTGGAGTAGTATCTTCATTAGCCGGAAGGAATTAGTCTCCACTTGAGCCGAGGGTCTCCTGGAAACAGTCTCTCTGCCCCCCGGGGTAGGGGTAAGGTCTGCGTACATATTACCCTCCCCCCACTTGTGGGATTATACTGGGTTGTTGTTGTTGTTGTTGCTGTAGCGTCATTCGAAGAACGAACAAGAAAAGGGTTACTATTTAGGATAGATGGATGTGGCCCAATGGCTAAAGCTCTGCCAGCTTCTTGTAGACTGGACTATCTTCTCTTTAGGCTCCGAGTTCTTTTTTGGAGGGATGGTCTAATTTACTAGGGACAACGAAGTTCTTGGTAATTAGCAAGGGGGAAGGAGGATCTCCACTCATTTCATTCATTCAGTGCCTCTGGTGAGGCGCGACCCACAACAAACGAAGGGGGAAAGCTTGCTTTGCTTGCTGTAGCCCTATTTTTGTAGATTAGGCTTGGTAAGCGTAAGCTATATTTAAGTAGGCTCGCAGCTTCGCTCAGCAGAAGAGCCTGACTTTAAATTATATTAGTAAAGCGCTAGCGCCCAACCTATACAAGGGCTTTGAAGGGATAGGGGAAGAAAATAAAACAAAGAGGGTCATATTGTTTTAGGAACATGGCTCCTTCATTCACTTGCTCATGAACTCACAGCTTCGCCAGAAGCGACGAGGGGGGCTGGGGAAGGCCGACGACTACATGAGGGGGAAGCTTTTATAGAAGGTTTACCCCTTGCTTTACAGAGATAGTTATGAATTGACTAAAGGACTAGATTCTCCCGGAACGCTATCTAAGCTAATCGTCTTAGTTCCCTTCAATTAAATCAATAAGCTTTTTGATTGATTCAGGGCACCGCCCCTCTTCTTAGAATTAGAACCCATTGAGGGGGGCCTCGGTCCGGGAAGGGGAGAGTGGCTGAGTGGTCAAAAGTGGCAAACTGTAAATTTGTTGAAGTTTTTCTACGTAGGTTCGAATCCTGCCTCTCCCACTTGTTTGTTGTAGACTTCAAAGAAGAGAAAAGAGGCATTCGTTAGCGTAGGAAGGCCAACCGAGCAAAGCTCTTTCTTTGTTTTGGTCGTGCCGTGAAGTGAAATTGTATATTATGTTAGTTAGAGAGGTTGGCGAACTACTACGATCTATAGATTTCCCATCTATATCCAATCCCAACGAGAATAGAAGCGAGTCGCTTCCGGCCTGTCTTGTAGTCGTAGTCTTTTAGCTTATGTAGTCGTCGGCCTTCCTACACGCATGCGTCCGCCAGAATGCCTCCTTGGTTCGGGACGAAGCCAAGCCGATACATACGATAGGCGAAGGAAAGACCCCCATTTCATAGCGCCTGGGGAACGCAAGTTTGATCGAGGATTGGAGAGGAGAGGTGGAAGAAATGGCTCGGGATGGATTTAGGAGTCTTTCTGCGAGCCGTATGCGGTGAGAGTCGCACGTACAATAACGAGGGGGGTTCGCGTCTATACGTGTAGTGTGGTGCTTAGGCCTACCTACCCTATTTGTTCCATGATCTATGGGTCTACTGGAGCTACCCACTTTGGTCAATTAGCCAATATTTTGACCGGATACGAAATCACTGGTGCTCGATCTAGTGGTATTTTTATGGGCATTCTATTTATCGCTGTAGGATACCTATTCAAGATCACTGCAGTTCCTTTTTGTGTGGCTGTAGAATGGCCGCCTATAGGTGGCAGGGTAGGGTGGGTGGTACCTCTCAGATTGTGTCCAATCCTCCTAACCGCGCGCGGGCCAGGCTTAGAGCGCGTGAAACTCATCACTACCTCGTAAGGGCATTGAGACCATAGAATGTTACACGAAAGCGCTGCTTTCTCTATAGTGTTGTCACACAGCTGCCCGCCTAGAATAGCAACTCGCTATGTAGTGTTGTCACACAAGATAAGCACGTCGCTCGCCTGCTGGCCGGGCTAATCAAAGTTATCCTCCGGTCAACTGTCCACCCAGTCAAGTGCAAAAAACACAGTAGAATCACGCAACACACGCTGCTGGTGTGCTTCCTGCTCACGAGGAAAGAAAGAAGAGCGACGGGGTTCAGTTCAAATTTGACTGTTTGCAGCATGGGAGCAGATTCCCCAAAAAATCCGTGGGAACAATGAAAAAAAAAAGATATCTCGGTAATGAAAACTATAGGGGGGTGTATTGGCGAGATCCAACGGTGAACAGCTGTCTAAAAGAAAAGCCGCCTGGAAGTCCGAGGACCTTTAGTACTGTACTCTACCCCCGAACCAGCAGCCTTCGGGCCAAGCAAGACCGCCCTTGTCCCTTTCCTTTCTCCATTCCGCCTCCTTCTTTGCTTTGTTCCAATAGAGTTTAAGGCAAAGTGGTTCGTATGCCTACTTGACGAAAGGGAACAAACAACCTTTCATTTTCGGGTTTATGGATTGGATTCAATCAGCCTCACGACATAATCAGAGTGAGGCTTTGGTTACCGGCAAACGCTTCTCCAAAGGCGACCCTCTCGAGTTTTCGGCTATTTTCGTCATTGAAGTAGCCTTTCGTCGCCCTACCAAATGAAAGAAGTCACTATCAAATAGCTCGCCCTATTGAAGTACCAAAGGTGTGCTCAGCCCGGTAACTAGGAAATGGGTTTGCCCTTGAATTGAAGTGATGAGGTCGGAAAGAGGAAAGTAGGGCCGTATTGACTAAAGGTTGGTTCTTCGCTTTCCTTTAGAATGAAAGTTTCTATGAAGCCCCTACTACTTACTTTGTTTGATTCAAAAGGTGAACAGCCCCCCAACTAGTTGTATGGGGTGGGGTGCTTGTGAAAAGCTGCTTTGGATATGAGTAATTCCTAAAAAAGGCAAAGTCCGGTATTTGACGAAGATCTTTCTATCAATAGATATGAATGAGTGTTCGATATAGGGGATAGGATCCATCTGCTCTTTATCTCACAATTTTTTTGTGAGAAATATATATATATCGTTTATCTATCTCTTGTCTATCTATCATTGATTCTCAAGTCAAAAGACTTCGTTTTTGGGTTCCCCGAAGCCCCGAATGGAATGGATCGTTTCTGCCAATGAAATGAATGCGGAGCCCGTTTCGAATGCTTCTATGATCCGGAAATTCTCGCGAAGAGAATAAGATGATGTTCCCCTTCCCTCTTTCTTTTCCTGCTTTGCTAATCTTCCCCTCTAACGTAGGCTGGGCGGCAACGGGCGCGGGAGGAAGAAACCTAAGAGAAGACGCTCGTCTCTTAGGTCATTTTTTTCAGTGCAACACAGGAAAGCGCCCTCTTTTTGTCATCCCTGTAGCTTTCCAGATTTTGTATTGAACGCATGGCGTAGCTAGGACCCTTCAAATTCTGTTTGAGCCTATGTTCAAGCCAAACCCACCCCTTATTTTAGTAAGGCTGGAAAGAATGCCCACCAAGCTCATATTAGGGAATGCTTTCCCCAACCATTAAAGGAAAGGCTCGATGAAGGGAGGGAGGTGCGGCGGGGGAAGGAAAATGCTTTCGGAGATCGAGATTTTTTTTTCATTGAAAACGAAGAAGGCCGATGATGGCCTACGGTGTATCTTATCTGAAGGGAATACGCTTTTTGACCATCGTGGTATGATTGTCAGGCCAGCTCCTCATTCCGCCCTTCCAATTGGGATAGCCGCCTTCGGGCTTTGCCTACCCTTTATAATAAAAAAATTCCGGCTCGGCCCGGGAAAGCGCTGGCAACAACAGAAATGAAGGGGTCCATGTAGCTGCTGTGTCCACCCACTTCTTAGTCAACGGGGCACAGCAGGTTCGGCATCTACTACAAAAGAGAGAATCCACTTCAGATAACATCTTCTCTGCTAGGCAGCGTGTGGAATGGCCGAGAGCGGACTTTTTTGGATATATAATCCAAGTCAAGAGTAGAGTTACAGGAAAAGCCGTCTGATGGAAAACTACTTTCACGTTCGGTTCAGAGAGCACTTTTTTCGTTGAGAATTCCTCGTTTCCTTACGTGTGAATTCCCTAGCGGCGAATTCAAAACTTGTGGGGCCCTATCTATTCCATCTCTCGAGCCCCGAAGAAAACCCCCTACCCTTCAGACTCAATATATCTTTTGACTCTATATATGTGGGCACCTGATATCTACGAGGGTTCACCCACCCTGATTACAGCATTCCTTTCTGTTGCGCCTAAAATCTCTATTTCTGCTAATATTTCACGTGTTTCTATTTATGGTTCTTATGGAGCTACATTGCAACAAATCTTCTTTTTCTGCAGCATTGCTTCTATGATCTTAGGAGCACTAGCCGCCATGGCCCAAACGAAAGTAAAAAGACTTCTAGCTCATAGTTCAATTGGACATGTAGGTTATATTCGTACTGGTTTCTCATGTGGAACCATAGAAGTAATTCAATCACTAATAATTGGTATCTTTATTTATGTATCAATGACGATAGATGCATTCGCCATAGTTTTAGCATTACGGCAAACCTGTGTCAAATATATAGCTGATTTGGGCGCTCTAGCCAAAATGAATCCTATTTTGGCTATTACCTTCTCCATTACTATGTTCTCATACGCAGGAATACCCCCGTTAGACGGCTTTTGTAGCAAATTCTATTTGTTCTTCGCCGCTTTGGGTTGTGGGTCTTACTTCCTAGCCCCAGTGGGAGTAATGACTAGTGTTATAGGTCGTTGGGCGGCCGGAAGGTTGCCACGAGTAAGTAAGTTTGGGGGACCGAAGGCAGTTCTCCATGCACCAGACACGTAGCTTGCGAGCCGAGCCAGGTCTCGATTCAGAAAGATGAAGGGCCCAAAAGTCTAAATAGGGGATTACAAATTCCCCATCTCAAAACGAATCGACATCTCGATATGATACAGCCCTTTCTATTTTAGTTGGGAAAGAATGGCGAAGTCCATCCGAACCGTCCAATGAAAAATAAGAGGAGAGCAAAGCACCAATTGCGCGCGAAGCGCATGCGGAACGGGCACGAAGAAAAAGAAGTGTGGAGGAGAAGCCGCCGAGCTCATTCCCTTCGCTTCCTGGGCCCAAAGCAGTGCAGTCTTTCCTGGCAAAATCAAGGATTTGGGGCTTCTTGCTACGCTACAACACTATAAAAATCCATTTTGATTAGTAATATATATGAATAGAAATATAGATCCATCCATCTATCCTATCCGATTTAGATTTTGATATCTAAAAAAGAATTGAGGAGGAACCCCTTCCCCCGTCGCACGCGGCTACGAAGCAGTTAAGATACTCATTTGTTGAATAAAAACTTGTCATAATCAAAAGGAAGAGAGCGGCCCCCAACCCCAAAAGTTTCCTTTGGAAAAGCTCTTTCTCCCTCCTAATTATGGTAGTCGTGGTTGATTCGAGGATCTTACGTGGCGGAGCGAACTCTTCTATCGTGTTGCATTTTCTCTGGCGGACCCCCTCCCGGTCCATCGTACTGGAGCGATTCGAGAAGAACGATTAGGCTCATATTCTATCCTTTCTACAATGCCTATAGACGAAGTGCTTCGTTTCNGAGGATCTTACGTGGCGGAGCGAACTCTTCTATCGTGTTGCATTTTCTCTGGCGGACCCCCTCCCGGTCCATCGTACTGGAGCGATTCGAGAAGAACGATTAGGCTCATATTCTATCCTTTCTACAATGCCTATAGACAAAGTGCTTCGTTTCAGAGCAATTCTTTACTGCAATCGCTTCGATCCACCCCCTCGGTGAAAAATCGTAATACGCCCTGAGGAACTCCTACCAGCAGACTTCCCTGTACTTAAAGTGAATTGTCTAAGTGCTATCCTTTGTCTCATTGTTTATCTCATAATCATTCGATTCCGCCCCTAAAGCTAGCTCCTACTCCTCCTCTTTGTCCTTTAGGATAGGATCCTCCTTGGTCCTTTTTAGATAACACTCTCGGCCGCCCAAGAGGACTGGCTATCATTATCTTTATACGCAATATCTTGAAAGGCAAAGAAAAACATCTACCTTGGCAACGTCATTGACTGATAGTTTATCTTTCGAACTGTTAAATACCTATAACAAAATAAGGCCAAAGCCCGCTGAAGCACTGGAAAAATGTTGACCACGATTTCTAACACTTTTCAAAAACCATTTTCTTGCAACGCCTTGAGTGGAAAGATAATTACGACCACTAGATCCTTCATACTCTTACTAAAGTACACTTAAGACTCAACCAATCTTGAAAGTTCCGTGGACAACTGGCATACCTTGAATCTAGCCTGCAATCCTTTCGCACTTCTCTTATCAAATTTCTAGTTAGAGGGAGAGCTAACCGCTGCCAAAATGCAGCACTTTTTCTTATATACGATAGCACCCCTGCCCGCCTTGTTCAAGTAGTTCAAGAGTGAAATAAGGGAAAGATATCTTTCAAAGATATTCTACCCATAAAGGCAGTTCTCTTATATGGCAATACTAGATTGGCGAGACAAGAGAGAAAGCTTAGAAAGTAGTAAGGTGTCTATGGGGCTTGCCTTACAGGTAATGACTATACCACTTACATATCGAACAGGTCTTAATCTCAATTAAGTCATTTCAATATGACCTAGGAACTTACAGAATACCGAACTTGGATAATTGGTAGAAGAATGATTGGCTAGATCATTAGCTTCACTGCGGAAGAACCCCTTTCTTCGCTACGTTCCCAATAAAAAGCCGTCATCCTTTTGTCGCCTGTTTGCCACACCAGACCAAGAAAAGGCAAACTAATCAACCAAGACTCAGTCACGGCCTTTGTAACCTCATGGCCACTTTCTTTCCTAGAGCTTGCAGCCATTATCTTCGCTTTTCAGATATGGTGACATTACTTGTATGGGGGGAAGTGCCAGATCTTTACGGATCATAAAAGCTTGAGGTACTTGATGACACAGAAGGAGTTTAACCTTCACCAGGATGGCACACTTCTATTCCGGGGACGAGTATGTGTTCCTCCGGACAGTGACCTGTGCCATGATATCTTGGAGGAGGCGCATAGCTCACCTTTTTTCCTTAACCCAGGGAGCACGAAGATGTACAGGACGATCCGCCCATACTATTGGTGGAAAGGTATGAAGAGGTATGTCGCTGAGTATGTGGCTAAATGCTTAGTGTGCCAGATGGTTAAGGCTGAGCACCAGAGACCAGCAGGACCCTTACAGCCAGTTCAGATACCACAGTGGAAGTGGGACGAGATAGCCATAGATTTTGTCTCTGGATTGCCGAAGACTGCGAGGCAACATGATGCCATTTGGGTGATTATTGATCGGCTGACCAAGTTAGCTCACTTCCTGCCGATCAGTATGACTTACTCTACGGGCAAGCTAGCCCAAATATATATTGATGAGATAGTGCGCCTACATGGGATACCATCATCCATAGTATCAGATAGAGATCCACGGTTCACTTTAGCCTTGTGGCAGAGCCTACAAAAGGCTTTGGGTAGCAGAGTGAGTCTTAGCACAGCCTTCCATCCTCAGACCGATGGCCAGTCTAAGAGGACCATCCAGACATTGGAGGCTATGCGGAGGTAATCCCTTGATTTTTGAGGTTGTTGGGACTGACATCTACCCTTAATTACGTTCGCCTATAACAAGAGTTCTCATGCGAGTATAGGCATGCCACCTTTTGAGGCACTCTATGGACGCAAGTGCAGGACTCCCCTATGCTGGGATGAAGTAGGGGAGAGACAGATTCTTGGGCCAGAGATTGTACAGGAGACCTCTTCCTTCGGTCCGGTTAGTACATGGTTCTGTCGTTTACCTTGTGCCTATCTATTCCTTTAAGCTTATATCTTATACCACTGCAATCAGACTCATTGGATATGTTCCTTTTCTCTTCTAATATCGAGAGTCGTACGGGTGAAGAGGTGAGCTCTAAGCGTATACACATAGATAGATCTTGGTAAGCGACTATCAGCGGTATGGGTAGCAGCTACTATCAGTACGCCAGTCTAAGGCTGTTCGTAGAGGTAGGTCGTAGAGATCTATGAAGGGCTATCTTTAGCATAAATAGCATGGTTAATTATAGAATAGCGTGATGGCCGTAGGAAGATCATAGATAAGGTAAATAGTCTGGAGTGGATGTCTAGATCAGGGTGTCGGCATCACACATATAGCATGTGTGCTGTGAGTGAGAGGGTGGTCGTAGATCAGCCCTCAGCTCTTCTTTCGAAATTATCGAACATGATGACTTATCGACTTGAGGCTTCTTTTCTTTTCAAGCTGAGTAGAAATTTCATAAGAGAAGAAAAGTTCACAAAAGGTTCTTCAATAGTATGCCCGGTTCACGTGGTTCTACCACTGCAGGGCCCAGTTGCCATTCTCCCATTACTCAAGTCGTCCAAGGGATAGGACCCCCGCACTGTAAAAAGTTTTCTTTTTATACAACTCATGATATCTTTCTTCTGTGCATATCTCGTTTTTAATAACTTCTGGTTTATACCAAATCGACCGTAGAGAGAGTTCATTAGTATCTTGTAGATATATACCATAGCTGCATCATCCTTTATCTTTGCTTCTTGTCTTCTAGCGAAGATGTCTGATACAGAGCCTTCGAAAGGACTCTTCTTTTTCTCATACAAGTAGTGATAATAGGTGAAATCTGAGTGATTTAACCATTATTCATGCTTCCATTTGATTTTATTCAAATAACATAATATTTATAATTGATGAGAAATAGGCGTTTAAATAGTGATTCTTATACTTTGCAGAAAAAGGAACCTATATAAATAATTGAAAAGGTTATGGAATGATTTAGGAGCAAAAACAACATCTCGAGACATTTACACCCATGGACAAGACAAGAAAATGAAGGAAAAAATGCCCAATGAAACGCGCAAAGACTGCGCGAACACCGTGCGAAAATGCGCGTTTCAAGTCATCGGGACAGTATGCTTTGCAAATTCGCGCGAAGACTGCGCGAAAACGCGCGTTTTCTATCCGGGAAGTGAATTATTGAAGGGTAAAAATTGAAAATCTAAGGGGATCCACTCAATACATAAAAAGTATAGCTCCATTATGAAAAAAAGATCAGATTTGAAGGAAGAAAGTGGAAAAACACGAATGAGCTCAAGAGAAAAGCCATAGAAGACTTATCTTGGAGCTAAGAAAGAAGAGGAAGAACATCATTTTTTGATCAAGAATTTAAAGAGTTCTTTCAGACTTTCTTTTTGTTGCTTGTTAATATTATGCTTAAAACTATTATTGTTGATTTTTGTATGAATATGAGTAGCTAAATACTCAAGTATTCTGGGGTCATGGATGTTAGATGATCATGTTATTTGAAGCTTAGATTGAATATATTAAATTTATCGTTATGGTATGTTTATTTGATTCTGCTTTTAATTATTTTACTGCTTAGCTGACAGTGAAATATTATTTATGAATCTTGAGTTAAACTTGAAAAAGGAAATTCTCGATTGCAAATAGAATCAAATAGAACAAGTTTTGAATCCCGGGCATCGGGTGAAAATTTCGCAATTAAGATAGACATATACTTAATTGCCTTGTTTGGTTGAAGAATAGGAGTTGTAAATGCATTCTTGCTAATATTAATACCATAGACATATAGGTATTAATTTAACTTGAATATATGCATAAGAATTCGATAGATTCTTATGAGTATTATTAACCCTATAATCAATAACCCGGATAATTCAATAAATCAATCTTAAGTTAAGAAAGTAGCATGATCTCTAGCAAGCCCATGACCTTGGAATATCTTTATAAAAATTGTTATCAGAATATTGTGTAATTGTCGTAGTAATTGTGTGTTGTATTATTGTTTGATTTTTAGTTAAATTGTAAATTCGTTATTTATGTATTTTGTGATAAATTAGCTTGAATTGATAATTGTTTAAGTCTGCATCAGTCGATGAGTTGATCAAAATTCCTCGTGGGAATGATACTTTACTTACTACTATATTACTTGTCGATCGCGTACACTTGCGTGAGTGTTTTGGTCGCACCAAGTTTTCGGCGCCATTGCCGGGGAGTTTAAAATTAACTACTTGACTGATTTAAGATTTTATTAGCTGTTTATATAAACCTAAAACTTTCAATCTACTTGTTTGTGTTGTGCAGGCTCTTCTCTTGAATGCAGAGAAGTAGAAGCACAAACAATCTCTTTCCTCTTAATCCTGAAACGGAAAGAACAATTCATAGAACGAGGAGGGAGTTGGAATCTACATACAGAACAAAAAGAGAGTTGGACATTCAAGTTCAACCACAGCCAACAGTGATGGCAGGTAATCAAGAACGTCCGGTGATAGAAGCAGCAAGGCCAAACCTTCCTAATATGACTCAGGCCATTGTGAAGCCTGAAATCACCGGTCGCTTTGAGCTTAAACAATACATGGTGCAGCTGATACAGTCCACTGGGCAATATGTTGGTCTATCTCATGAAGACCCACAAAGACACATTCAAAATTTCTTGGAAATAACGGATACTTACAACTATCCAAATGTTTCCAAGGATTATGTCAGGCTGACCTTATTTCCCTTTTCATTGTTGGGGGAGGCTAGAGAATGGTTGCGAAAGAGCCTGCTAATTCAATCCATAATTGGGATGATTTAGCAAAGAAATTCCTAATCAAGTTTTTCCCCACCAAAAAGACAAAGTTTTTGCGGAGTCAGATTCTTGGGTTTCAACAACGTGATGGTGAAACTCTTCGCCAAGCTTGGGAAAGATATAAGAAACTACTTCTAGATTTTCCTCATTATTGTCAAACTGATGAGGTATTGGGTCATAATTTTGTTGATGGATTAGATGAGACTTCCAAAATGAATCTTGATTCAACTTGTGGAGGTAGTTGCATGGCGAAACCATACAGTGAAATACAACTTCTGCTGAATAACTTTACTGCTAATGATCATAATTGGAAAGGTCAAGGAGAACCAAGGAAAGCAATGAAACAGAAAGCAAGGTTACTTGAACTAGATAACATTTCCGCTATGAGAGCAGATTTAGCAAAATTGGCAAATCAAATGACCAGAATGACAATGGGACCGTCACAACCAATGTAGCAGGTTCAACAAATATCAGTTTGTTGTGAAATGTGTGGTGAAAATCACAGGAGTGACATGTGCCCTGTGAATCCTGAATCTATTTATTATGTTGGGCAACAAAACAGAGATCAGATGAACCAACAAGCCCAATATGGGAACACTTACAACCCAAATTGGAGGAATCATCCTAATTTCTCTTGGGGTGGGAATCAACTAAATCAAAATCAATTTAGACCCCAAGGAAATTTTAATCAACCTCAAAGGCCGCCGTAACAAGCAGAAGAGAGTACAAATGATTTGTTGAAGAAATTGTTGCAAGACAATCAGCAACTCAGAACGGACTTCAGAAATCTTGAAAGGCAAATGGGACAGCTGGATGCAAATCAAAATACTAGACCTGCAGGTGCTCTTCCAGGTGATACAGAAAAAAATCATCAAGTGAATGCAATTACACTTAGAACAAGAAGGGAGTTAGAAGATGTTCCATCGAAGAAAAAGAAAAAGCAAATACTTGAGGGTGAATTAATTCCCAAAGCTACACAAGAGGAAAAGAAAGATGATACAATTCCAGCACCTGTGAACATTCCAAGACCACCACCACCATTTCCACAAAGGCTGCAGAAAAAGAATGACGATCGCATGTTCAACAAATTTCTCACTATGTTGAATCAAATTCAATTGAACATTCCGTTAGTAGATGTGATTCGGGACATTCCAAAGTATGCAAAATACTTGAAAGATATTGTGGCTAACAANAATTTCATAAACTCATAGCCCCAATTGTGTACTTGAAGGATTCTTTAGAGAAGGCAATTGTATTGTTTGATAGTCTGGAGATTGATGACGAGGTTGAAGAGATAAAGCAAATTCTGAATGCATCTTGTGAATACCTTAAAGGATTAATTCCCTTTGAACCGTTGAACAGGCCAGATGGCCCGCCTCCGAAGCCATCAATTGAAGAAGCTCCAAAATTGGAATTAAAGCCCTTACCTTCTCACTTTCTTTATG
>MU780938.1:33566-72012 GCA_026770625.1 Nicotiana glauca
GTAGATGTGATTCGGGACATTCCAAAGTATGCAAAATACTTGAAAGATATTGTGGCTAACAAGAGGAGATTGACATAATTTGAAACAGTTGCACTTACTGAGGAGTGCTCTTCAAGGGTTCAAAATAAGCTTCCTTAAAAGCTTAAGGATCCAGGCAGCTTTACTATACCGGTGAAGATTGGCAATGTTGATGTAGGCCATGCACTTTGTGATTTGGGAGCAAGTATAAATTTGATGCCATTATCTTTGTACAAGAAATTGGGTTTGGGAGATCCAAAACCCACCACTGTTATGTTGCAACTTGCAGACATGTCCATAGCCTACCCGGAAGGAGTGATTGAAGATGTGCTGTTAAAAATTGGGAAATTTATTTTTCCAGCTGATTTTATCATCTTGGATTTTGAAGCCGATGAAAAAGTTCCTATTATTTTAGGAAGACCTCTCTTGGCCACAGGTGATGCTATAATAAAAGTCAGGGAAGGAAAAATGATCATGAGAGTTGACAACGAGGAAGTTGTGTTTAATGTATATAAAGCTATGCAACTTCCTCGCCATTATGAAGAATTGTCTATGATCTCTGTCATGGAGAAATTTCATAAACTCATAGCCCCAATTGTGTACTTGAAGGATTCTTTAGAGAAGGCAATTGTATTGTTTGATAGTCTGGAGATTGATGACGAGGTTGAAGAGATAAAGCAAATTCTGAATGCATCTTGTGAATACCTTAAAGGATTAATTCCCTTTGAACCGTTGAACAGGCCAGATGGCCCGCCTCCGAAGCCATCAATTGAAGAAGCTCCAAAATTGGAATTAAAGCCCTTACCTTCTCACTTTCTTTATGTTTATTTGGGTAGTTCTGATACATTATCTGTTATTATTCCCTCTTATTTATCTAAATTCCAGGAGGAAAAATTGTTGAGAGTGTTGCGAGAGCATAAGAAAGCAATTGGGTGGACAATGTCCGACATCAAAGGTATTAGTCCTGCTTTCTGCATGCACAAAATCCTCATGGAGGAAGGACACAAGCCAAGCATAGAACAACAACACCGCCTAAATCCCAACATGAAAGAGGTGGTAAGAAAAGAGGTGATCAAATGGCTTGATGCATGTATTGTATTCCCCATCTCTAACAGTAAATGGGTAAGTTCGGTTCAATGTGTCCCCAAGAAAGGGGGGATGACTGTGGTAGTAAATGAGAATAATGATTTGATCCCAACAAGAACTGTCACAGGGTGGAGAATTTGCATTGACTATAGAAAATTGAACAATGCCACCCGGAAAGACCACTTTCCCATCCCATTCATTGACCAAATGCTTGATAGATTGGCTAGCCAGGAGTACTACTGCTTCCTAGATGGTTACTCGGGGTATAATCAAATTACTATAGCCAAGAGGATCAAGAAAAGACCACTTTTACGTGTCCTTATGGCACGTATACGTTCAAGAGAATGTCCTTCGGTATTTGTAATGCACCTGCGAATTTTCAAAGGTGTATGATGGCCATCTTTATTGATATGGTTGAGAGGTGTGTTGAAGTTTTCATGGATGACTTTTCTGTTTTTGGATGTTCTTTCGATAATTTTTTAATGAACCTTGATAATGTACTTGCAAGGTGTGAAGAGACTAATCTGGTGCTGAACTGGGAAAAGTGCCATTTCATGGTGCGGGAAGGTATAGTTTTGGGATACAAAGTGTCCAAGGATGGTTTGCAGGTGGACAAGGCAAAGGTGGAAGCGATTGAAAAACTGCCTCCAGCAATATCTGTAAAAGGCGTCCGCAGTTTTTTAGGGCATGCGGGTTTTTATCGTCGTTTTATTAGAGATTTTTCGAAAATTTCTTATCCTTTGTGCAGGTTGCTTGAGAAGGATGCAGTTTTCAAATTCGATGATGCATGTATTAAGGCATTCAAGGAGCTGAAAGGAAAGCTTGTGACTGCACCTATCATCATTGCTCCTGATTGGAAGCAGCCCTTTGAATTGATGTGCGATGCTAGCGACTTGGCTGTTGGGGCTATTTTGGGACAGAGGAGAGCGAAGATCTTCCATTCCATCTACTATGCAAGCAAGACTCTAAATCCAGCTCAGATGAACTATACCGTCACTGAAAAGGAGTTACTTGCAGTACTGTGGGCATTTGACAAATTCAGGTCATATCTTGTGGGGACCAAAGTCATCGCCTACACGGATCACTCAGCCATCAGGTACTTATTCGATAAAAAGGAATGCAAGCCAAGATTGATCAGGTGGGTTCTATTGCTGCAAGAGTTTGATCTAGAAATCCGAGACCGAAAAGGAACAGAAAATCAAGTGGCTGATCACTTGTCAAGATTAGAAAATCGGAACCATGTGGCTGAAGGGGGTACAATCAAAGCAACATTCCCGGATGAGCAGTTGTTGGCAGTCACTGCAAGCATAACTCCGTGGTATGCTGATTATGTGAACTTCATTGCAAGTGGCGTGACTCCTCCAGAATTAACACCAGATAATAGAAGAAGGTTCTTGCATGATGTGAGACTCTACATGTGGGGAGCCATTCTTATACAGGCTTTGTGCAGACCAGTTGGTCAGGAGATGTATTCCTGAGGAAGCGATGAGCGCCATCCTTCATAGTTGTCACACCTCACCATATGGAGGTCATCATGGAGGAGACCGGACTGCTCAGAAAGTGCTACAATCAGGTTTTTATTGGCCCAAATTGTTTAAAGATGCACACACGTTTGTTAAATTGTGTGACAGGTGCCAGAGAACCGGGACAATCACCAAGAAGCATGAAATGCCACTGCAAAATATTCTAGTGGTGGAGCTTTTCGATGTTTGGGGAATTGATTTCATGTGACCTTTTCCCTCTTCGAATGGTCAAAGATATATCTTGGTGGCGGTTGATTATGTTTCGAAGTGGGTGGAGGCCATTGCTCTTCCCTCTAATGACGCAAAGGTGGTGGTGAGTTTTGTCAAGAAGCATATCTTCACACTCTTTGGAACTCCCAGAGTGTTAATCAGTGATGGAGGTACGCATTTCTGTAACAAACTTTTGAACAATGTTCTTTCAAAATATGGGGTCAAGCATAAGGTCTCTACTGCCTATCACTCACAGACAAGTGGTCAGGTAGAGGTTTCAAACAGAGAGATTAAGTAAATTCTTGAGAAAACAGTGAGTGCCAATAGAAAAGATTGGGCTGGGAAGTTAGACGACGCATTATGGGCATATAGAACAGCGTACAAAACTCCCATAGGTGCTTCTCCATATAAATTGGTGTATGGGAAGGCATGTCACTTGCCCGTCGAACTTGAGCACAAGGCATATTGGGCAATAAAGAAGATGAACATGGATGAAGAATTAGCTGGAAAGAAAAGGTTATTGCAACTTGATGAGCTCGATGATTTTCTCTTACATGCATATGAAAATGCCAAGCTTTATGAAGAGAAGACTAAGAAGTGGCATGATAAGCACATTAATCATAGAGAGTTTGAGCCAGGGCAAGAAGTTTTATTGTTCAATTTGAGGTTGAAGCTTTTTCCCGGAAAGCTTAAATCTCGTTGGTCTGGCTCTTTTGTTGTGGTTAGCATGAAACCTCACGAAGCCGTGGAATTGAGAGACATGAGTTCAACAGGCACCTTCTTGGTAAATGGGCAACAAATTTTTTTTTAAAACTCGTCGCCCAGTCGCGCGAACACCTCGCGTTTTCACGCGATGTTCGCGCGACTGGGCGACGGATTTTAAAAAAAAAATATTTATTTATTTATTTTTTTGGTTAAAGTTTTATTTAATATTTACACCCTTATTTATCAGATTTTTTTCCCATTCCCCTCCCCATTCCTAAAAACCTAACGCCCAAACTTCTTCTTCTTCTCCAAATTCTCTCAAACCCATTGAAAATCTTGCTCCCCTATTCCAATTTTTCTTCATCTAAAGTCTTCTACCTCAAACCCATAGCATATTCCTCTGTCTCTTTAACAAGGTATGAACTTCTATTGTAATTTTCTTTCTTTATTTTTGCTATTTTCAGATTTTTTTAAGTTGAGAGTTGTATATTAGGTTTCTTTTTTCCATTATTGTAGTTGTATGATGTATCTTAGGTAATTAGCTAGTATTTTTAGTATTTTGGTGTTAAATCATGGTGAAAGATGTTATGGGTTAGTTTGTTCCAAGTGTGGGGTAGGTAGGACTTGGTTTGGAGTATTGATGAACTTGTAGAAGGAAGCAATTATGCAAGACATCTTGAAAATACTAGTAAAAACTTCATGCCCACAAGGTGTTTGTTAAAATGTCTCAATGAGCATAACTATGCAGTTGTAACCAATTTTGCGGGTGAAGTCTGAGTAGCCTCATTAGATTGCACAAATTTTGTTAGGCTGAGCTATTATGTCATAATTTGCAGGTATTATGGCACCACAAAAGCGACCAACAAGACCTTCAACAAGCCGCCAAAGGCCAGCCCCGGAACGTCCGTATGATAGCACAAAATTTGTCTCACCTGAGGCTCAGGATCGCTTCACTGAAAAGGCGGCGAGGAAGCCAGTCCCGGAAAGGGGCATTGATGTTAAAAAGGTCTTAGAACGATGCGCACACATTTTTAAGGAGTTGACTGATCGTGGTTTAGAGGTGTTCATTAATGAGTCTGGGGAGGCTAATGCAGCGCTTGTGCACGAGTTTTATGCCAATCTACCTCAGCATGTTAATCATGTAG
Source organism: Nicotiana glauca (assembly GCA_026770625.1). Taxonomy (NCBI): domain Eukaryota; kingdom Viridiplantae; phylum Streptophyta; class Magnoliopsida; order Solanales; family Solanaceae; genus Nicotiana; species Nicotiana glauca. The sequence goes on from MU780938.1 coordinate 38,254, forward strand.
TCACAGTGCGCAATAAGGAAGTAAATGCATCTCTTGAAGCCATACGACAGCTTATGATTTGCCTGATCCTCTACCTAAAGGTACAGACTATTATTTTGAATATGGGAAAGCGCCCAATTATGCCATATGGAACCGTTTCTTTGAAGATATTTGCACACCAGGGAAAAAGGCAGAGTGGTTGGACTATGGAGATAAGTTCCACTCTTCTGTTTTAACTCAAGAAGTAAAAAGCTAGCTCTATGTGGTTAATAGTTGCCTCATACTCTCTGGTAGCTCAACGGAGGTTAATGGACCACATGTTTGTTTAATTTGGTATTTCATCAAGGGTCTTCCCTTCGACGCTGCAAAAGTGATCCATGAAGAGATGTTTATCAGGTGTTCCCAACGCCAATATGGGTTCTTTTTCCCATCCTTGATAACTATGTTGTGCAGGAATGTGCAGGTGCCTAAAGATATCAATGTGGATGGGTTGGTGAAGAAAGATCACAAGATTTGACCGAAGAAAAATAGAGGGGCAGCCTTAGTAGCAGCTGCAGGTAGAGGGGATGCCAGCGCTTCTGAGGTATCTGAAGATGCGGAGGAACATGAGCCAAGGGATGAGGAAGGTGCATTGCAACCTCAAGCACCCAGCGCACAAGCTACAGGACTATCACGATCAACATCCAGAGCAGCACTATCTCGAGCAGCTTCATCCTCCCGATCTGTCAGAGGACCCCTCCATACCACATTGGAGGAAGAGGTGGTTGATTTGCGCACTTCAGTGACTACTTTGGGCAACCGTATGGAGGAGATTGCTGACCGACAAGTCAGGTCAGAGAAAAGGTTTATGGGCTGGCTTAGAGCATTGGGGCGAGCATGTAATGTCAATCCTGACACTGTGTTAGACCAAGAATGAAATGTCGGGGAAGTATCTTTGCCTCTTTTCTTTTTAGAAATGAAAGTCATGGGGACATGCCTGAAGTTCAAGTGTGGGGTGTGGGGTTATTTTAACTATTATGGATTATAGGATTGTTTTGAATTGTTTTGTTCGTTTTTGTTGGATTGGTACATTATGTGGGTTGTTTATGCTATTTCAGTTGTTTGTTAAATTATTTTTTCTGTTTGGTAATGTTTAGCTAGATAGTTAGCCAAGTGGAGTAAAAAAAATTTATTTTTTTAAATATAAAATAGCTCGGCCTGATGACGGATTTCTTTCAAAAGACGTTCTTGAGGGAATGAGTATATAAAAAAAAAACAAAAAATATTTTTATTTTTTATTTTATTTTTAGGGTAATGTAACAACTTCCCCTTGGTTTTTCTTTAAGCCACGGTTCTTTTCCAAGGATTTATCTTGAACCAGGCATAGGTAGTTTGTAATTTTTGTTTTTCAATTTTAGTTTGTAGATTAAAATAAGGGATGCAAGCTAAAGAAGGGAACCCATAGCGTTGACACACCTGAACACAATAAACCCTAGAGTGTAACGCTTAGTCTTAACGATTGAATCTCATGGAAAGTGCCTTAAATGGTATGTTTGTCACTGAATTGACTGCTCATAATGAAGTGTACTGATGAGCTAATCTAAATGAGTCATATGCCATGTGTGGTGACAAATTGTGTACTCCATGCATTGTATTTGTGTCTAGAACTTGCCCGATATGTGAATTAAAGCGAAATATTAGGTGATGCTCGGTTTGAAAAACGATTTTAGGCTTTCTTTGACCTTTTTGAGTGTAATTGCTTATCACAAATAAAATTTATCCCTAGTTAACCCTATTGAGACTATAGACTTTTTGTTTGGCAACCACATTACAAGCCTACACCTTTTGTTCTTCATTGATCTTGTTTTGAACCTTTTTCCTCTTAAAGCACTTTAATTGTGAAAAGAATGCTAAAAGAGTTAAGAAGGAATTAAGTGTGGGGTGGATTTTGAGTGGAGCCAATGAAAAGTTAGAAAGGGCACTTGTTTTGTAACAGATATACACCACTAGCAAAAATTGAATGAATAAATACATGATGTTTTGTTCGAGCTAGTGGGTATAAATTAATAGAGTGCTTAAAGAAGAAGGGAATATTTGGATGATATATTGTTTGTGAATGAAAAATGGGTTGAAAAAATGAAAGTAACCTGTGATTAGGGGAGTGAGTCACTATTCCTAAATGTATCCTACCTGTCCCTTAGCCCACATTACAATCATAGATAAGTCCTAATTGATTTTGAGTCGATTTAACCTACATTAGTAGAGATTTACATTATGGGCAAGCTTATGGTACCAATTGCATGTATGTGACTTTTATTGTGAGAGTGAGTGCTTTCATTGATAAATGTAAGTATATGACTTGAATGTGCGGATTAAATTCAAAATGTTTCTTGATTGGCATGATGGTGAGGGCATATGACTTGTGACAGAAAAGCAAATCTTAACTTCTGTGTGGAGTATGTTAAGGAAATTTGAATATTTGAATGGCACTTGAGAATCAATTTTGAGGCTAGGATTGTTCATTGCTAGGCGTAATGTGTGTACTTTGTTCTAGGTGTAATGCGTTAATGGATATGGTTGAGTGAAGGAATCTCTAGAGATTATAGTTTGATTGCTCGAGGACTAGCAATGAATTAAGTGTGGGGTGTTGATAATAGGCGAAATCTGAGTGATTTAACCATTATTTATGCTTCCATTTGATTTTATTCCAATAACATAATATTTATAATTGATGAGAAATAGGCGTTTAAATTTTGATTCTTATACTTTGCAGAAAAGAAACCTATATAAATAATTGAAAAGATTATGGAATGATTTAGGAGCAAAAACAACGTCTCGAGACATTTACACCCATGGACAAGACAAGAAAATGAAGGAAAAAATGCCCAGTGAAACGTGCGACGACTGCATGAACACCGCGCAAAAACGCGCGTTTCAAGTCACCGAGACAGTATGCTTTGCAAATTCACGCGAAGACCGCGCGAAAACACGCGTTTTCTATCCAGGAAGCGAATTATTGAAGGGTAAAAATGGAAAATCTAAGGGGATCCACTCAATACATAAAAAGTATAGCTCCATTATGAAAAAAATATCAGATTTGAAGGAAGGAAGTGGAAAAACATTATTGAGCTCAAGAGAAAAGCCATAGAAGACTTATCTTGGAGCTAAGAAAGAAGTGGAAGAACATCATTTTTTGATCAAGAATTTAAAGAGTTCTTTCAAACATTCTTTTTGTTGCTTGTTAATATTATGCTTAAAACTATTATTGTTGATTTTTGAATGAATATGAGTAGATAAATACTCAAGTATTCTAGGGTCATGGATGTTAGATGATCATGTTATTTGAAGCTTAGATTGAATATATTGAATTTATCGTTATGGGTTATTTATTTGATTCTGCTATTAATTATTTTACTGCTTAGCTAACAGTGAAACACTATTTATGAATCTTGAGTTAAACTTGAAAAAGGAAATTCTTGATTGCAAATATAATCAAATAGAACAAGTTTTGAATCCCGGGCATCGGGTGAAGAATTCGCAATTAAGATAGACATATACTTAATTGCCTTGTTTGGTTGAAGAATAGCAGTTGTAAATGCATTCTTGCTAATATTAATACCATAGACATATAGGTATTAGTTTAACTTGAATAGATGCATAAGAATTCGACAGATTCTTATGAGTATTATTAACCCTATAATCAATAACCCGGATAATTCAATAAATCAATCTTAAGTTAAGAAAGTAGCATGATCTCTAGCAAGCCCATGACCCTGGAATATCTTTATAAAAATTGTTATCAGAATATTGTGTAATTGTCGTAGTAATTGCATGTTGTATTATTGTTTGATTTTTAGTTAAATTGTAAATTGGTTATTTATGTATTTTGTATTAAATTAGCTTGAATTGATAATTGTTTAAGTCTGCATCAGTCGATGAGTTGATAAAAATTCCTTGTGGGAACGATACTTTACTTACTACTATATAACTTGTCGATCGCGTACACTTGCGTGAGTGTTTTGGTCGCACCAAGTAGCCCCTTAGCGTGAAAATTCTATAACCCAAGTTTCGGGCATAAAAAAATTCTTTGCTAAAATAGACGCCTAGGAATTTACCTGTTGGGATGGTGAAAGCACTATGTCTATCCTTATAGGGTAAGAAGGCTTTCTCTATTGTAGAGAGGACACACTACAAAAGCCACAATAAAGCCAAAGAAGTTATCCAATTCCGCCTTTTCTAAATTATTATGCCAGACGTCCCGGCCTGGGAGCCCCGTTCGCCTGGCATCGGAAAAGTTTTCATTATAAATGGATATAAGGAGTTCACATCGTAATAGTATAAATTTTAACCATAAGGCTTATAGACATCGGCATGTCCTCCGTAATAACCACGCCGAATGAAGCGTTCTTGGTTTCGAGTTGGTATATGGATGGGCCAACTCTTTGGGTCGTAATAGTGCATACAAAAGATTGATAGAGCTAGAGATGACAATGTTATTGTATCAACGATGTCTATTTTGTAGAGATTCCAATAAATCTCTTGTGCCTTCCACATAACGCCACCTAAGCGACGAATATCTTGTTTCAGATAAGCCAACAATTGTTGACCTATCTCCGAAAGATACTCAAGTCGTAATTTCTCATAGGGAAGGTGCCTTTAGAACCATATTTCGGGCATAAATTTTGGGCCAAGTTATTTAGCGCAGCTGGAAGGAGAAGGTAGGAACCCCTTATAAGGAACAATAATTTCTTTTTTCATTTCCACGATAGACTTTTAACTCGTACATTTTATGCTTCCTCATCACCGTTTGGAAGGAGTTCTTGCCGATCTGAGAAGTAAAAGCTCATGTTACTATAATGCCATCGTATCGTGAAAAGTTATGGAAATAGACCGTTCGAATTTCTTTTTCATCTGATACCACAGCCGCTAAACGCTCTATAAAGTCAAGCATCATACGTTCACTTCATTTTTTGAAATCTGATATTGAGAAATTGTTATCTTCACTGAAATATATTTCAATATAATATTCAGACTTGGAAACAAGATCTTCACCCGACTTAACCACTAAGAACCCCACTGCGCAAGGAACATGAACATCGTCGTGGAGAGCAGCCTCTATATCGGCAACAATGAATGGGCTCCTTTTTATTTTCTTAATTGCTTTCAGTGCGGGTATATGATTGGGACGAAGACTCTTCTTACCCATAGCTAACACTTCTACAGGTTCATCACTCATTGTCCCGCCATCCGTTAATTCATCACAAAGTTGCTTAAAAATTTCCTCTAGGCTAAAAGGGTGGACTTCACGGTGTTCAACCCTTTCAAAGAGATAGATTCGTACCCCTACTCGGTCTAGCTGCCCCTCTTCGTATTTTATTTCTCAGCCTTTTCACAGACTTGTTTCAAAATTTCATTATATACACGAAGCGGGGGTACTTCTGCGTTATCGGCCTTTACTAAAATTGCATTTCCTGCTGTAAAGTCAGCTCCTTCGTTATTTGTATGTATCAGACCATAATGGATAATGAATTTAATAGAACAAAATCCGCTATTGTATGCATATTTCATTAACAGTATCATTACCGCTAATGAGATAACTTAAATTTCGACACATTTAAGGTAAGGTTTTTTAAAGCGAAATTCTGCTATTCTTATTGACTCAAAGGGGCTATGATATTTTTCCTCAGCGATCAACTTGTAGAGAAATCCAGAATGGAACTATTGATGATTCTACGTTAGCTCTAAAGTTAGGAGACCACTTAAAAACCCTCATCGGATAAGAAAAGATATACCAGATAGAGCGCAACCAAGTCCATTTTTGAAGGAGAAGGCTAAATAGTCAGCTTATTTGAGGAAGTAGCCATAGAAGATTGGGTCTGTATGGCTTCCTGGGGTCGAAAGATCTTCCTTCAGCCTTGAAAGTATGATGCTGCTTTAGCGCGAATGAAACCATTTCTCAAAATAAAAAGGAATCCTCCTCTTGAGGTTGGTAACCTAGCCCAAAACCATGCTCATGGGAAAAAAGTATGGGGAAATTAAAAGATACCTTGATGTCTTCGCCCTAAGCGCATGCCAGGAAACTCATTCATCTCATGATTTCCATGACACGAATCTTACTCTAGGGATCGAAATAAAAGGCAAAATACTCCTTACTCGTAATTAAACCCACTAATCATCATATCATTTTTACCATGTTCGATTTGCAGAATGGGGATATTCAAATCCGGTCCTTCTGACATATCTGCATCCCCATATGTAGTAAGAGTCTTTCCAACGAGGAACTTCACTATCGTATAGTTGACTCGACTCGAATGCCCTCTTAGCAATAGCATCCATAACCGCAACTATTGAGTCTGTTGTGGGAATAAGTGCAGCAGAATAGGCAGCTATTGACTCCCTCTTGACAGCTTGCTTATGTTAGAGCTATTGTGTCACTGTCCTTCTCTACTTTCTCCGCCGATACCGAAGAGGGTAACTAACCTCTTGACTAAGGGCTTGTTTTGTTTACAGAGTGAAAAAAGGAAACTTGTCAACTAGACTTAGCGGAATGTCCAGGGGTAAACTGGTCGTTAAGATAGAGTCGGTGTCGGTAGCAGTTCTTGCTTAGCAGGATCAGGTCACCAATCGGTGACATAGTTTAGGAATGAATATCCGTAACTCCTTTTCCAGTACTTAAACTGACAAAATGGAATAAATAATCAAGACCTGGCTCAAGGCTAACCCCTCCACACTCAGGGTCAGGAAGGGGAAAAGGAGAATGAGTAGGACAGGCTCGAGGTCAATTCTTTCTTTTAGGAGATATCCCACCCCCTTATTTAGCGCTTGCTCGTTCTATAAGACTTCCTTCTCGTTCTCGGTGAAGGAATCGGAGCTGCTCTAGAATCAGCATCTTACTCTTTAACGGCAAGCTCAGCAACGAGATGTTTTCCTCTGCGGGAAAGCAGTCCTTCACGGATATGGGAGCTTACTCTGCTGTTGCTGGTTTAGTAAGCTAAGCATTTCCATTCTTTATGATTATGAAAAAGGAATGGATAGAGAGGAAGGCTCCAGGGTTTGTTTCCCTTGGTGTCAACATAGGAATGGGAGCAGTTTGAATGGATTCCTTTTTCCCTTGTTGAATCAGCCAAGTCAGTAGCCTTTCTTTTATGTGGGATTGCCTGTTGATGCAAGGAATAAGGGCTGGATTGATGCAAAGAAGAAGCTGGTGGAGGAATAACGGCAGCTAAATCATCTGCTGCACAGTAGTACGTATTAGGCAAATGGGATTTTTCTTTCCTAGGCTGAGGAGCGTAGTCAGAGGTCTTTGGTGCCTGAATGCTTGACTTAGAGCTTGAACTAGGGGCAATCCAGCAACCATTTCAACTGGATACCATCAAGAGGGCAAGAGAGGAGGAGACGATGAAATTCTTTCGGAGTTCTTCCCCGCTGACGTCTAAGCTCTCAAGGACTCGGATTAGTCAACATGAATGAAATCTAAGAAAGTTGGTAGCTCGAGCGAGGAGGGGAGCCTAGCCGTATAGCTATAGGCTATATAATATTTTATTTCCTCTGCTTTGAATAGTTAGAATCAAACTCATTGCTCATTCATTAAGAGCTCTTGTCGGTAAAGTAGATCCAGATCGAGAGAGACAATTGGCTTCTCAAGAATCCGCTGGAGTCAGATCAGTAGGTGAAAGAACCCATACCCTGAATCGGGGAAACGCAATAACGACTCGGGAAATGGTGAAGTACGTGAATCGACTCCCTCTTCGAGTCCAGACCTTTTAACATAAAATAAAGAATAAAGGACTGACTTCTTTCTTGACAAGGATCCTTAATAACTCGCACATGCTCCAAGGACTTCACGGAATTAGGAGGAACAAGGGTATACCAAGAGAAATGCGGGTAAGAGACGAGGGAAATTGCCTCAACAAAACAAGTTTTTATTTCCAGAAAGATCCCCACGCTGAGGGATGAACCTCGCCAAATGATCTTATGGATCACCCATCCCATCTTTTAGGTTCCATTTGGGAAATATGTATCCCACTGGGTATGGCTCGTAGTAAACCTTTGTAAGATAAGGAGGATCATAGGGTAGGTAACCATTTCACCATTGTAAAAGAATGGTACCTTCCAGTAAGCAGGTCTCTTCAGGCACTCCTAAAAGAAAAGAGAGAATTCAATTCATTTTAGCCTCTCACCGAGGATACTCCAACAAGAAGAGCCTAACCAGGCCCTTGAGATAACATCACATACCATAGGGTAGCCCTACAGAGCCAAAATGAAAGGCCTTCATCATAGGCTAGCATAGCAGACAATAACGCGAAATCTAGGAAGGGGAGGGGGAATGAATGCCAAATCTGAAGCAAACCGAAAAGCTAGTTCCCGTGGAGTGAGTCTAGTGCTTCCCTTTAACCTAGAAGCACTCAGTGAGCCTTCAACAATGTCCTTCCTGGCCTGTTGTTTGAGTTGACCGAAGGCGGCGGGTGGTGGGAACCAAAGACGTTGACGATCGATTCCTTCCAAAGGAGCTGTTGCCGACCCTTACACCATAAAAAGAAGACCAGTTTCCGATCGGACAAGAGAAGCAACTAGAGTTGACTTTTTTGTTAGACCGACACTCAAGACCCAGTTGCGAGCAATAGCGTCTTACACTTTCCCAAAGACCAATACACAAGTGATTCGCCATAGTCTAATCGATTGAGGAGGACAGCCAATGACCGAGCTTGAGGTGTGAATAAAGAGAATCTTCTATAAAGAATCTTCCTTTTATCTCCGCAGAAGGCCTGATTTATGCTTATTATCAATCCTTGTGGGAGCTTACCCCTATGGATTTAGCACGCCCTCCCTCTTCTAAGGATAAATACCCATACTATTAAACTATATCTCCCCTCTACGAGATGAACTCAACAGAGAAGAGTGGAGGAGCGCATATTTCTTTTATATTAACATAAAGAAAGCTTTTTTAGTTTCCTTGCAGCCAGTTACAGGTGAGTCAGAAGCCCTTATAGCAAGTGCTAGCTCTATTTATCCTATTGGGATTGGAACAAGAGTGGAATGGAAGAAAGAAAGTTGTCATTATCTTCTCCTCCAACCGCTACCTCCTCCCGACATGAAGGAATGCCCAATAATCCTTCGAGGGATGGTATGTCTTTTCAGTTCTGTCTGGGGAAGGCCGATCAAAAAAAGGACTCCTATACTTCCTGGTGTTGATTCGGCAATTTACGTCTAGTGGGGAGCTTTGTCATCTCAAAGAATAAGCGGATCTTAATCTTAAAGTCGTGGATCTCCTGATGGCGGCTAGCTGCTTTCTGCTCTCCTTATTAGTTTAGTGCCAACTCCGCTAGGTATAGGTAGGGAGTCTTCTACAAGTCGCATTACTGGTTGATAACCTGATTTTGGAAGCAGTCGAGATGCCTTTGCTGGGGGAACCCTTCCTTGCATTCTTTTATTATATTCGCTTCAATCGCCCATGATTGAGACAAAGGTAGATGAGAAGAAATTCTTTTTCTTTCATAGTCTGCTAATTTTCTTCTTCTTGCATCTCGTCGATATGATAGGTTGATTTACCTTACTAATCATATGCCCTAAAGGTTTACTATCTGGATGGTACTTTTCAACAGATAAGCGAATCGTGCTCAAGTGGTGGTTGACGAAATATCTAATCCTCCATTTCCCTGTCTGGTATGGCCTTAGATTCCACTGTCCCTTTCCGCTTCACGCAATAGCACACTCCAAAGCAAGCGGGCATCGTCGGTAGTAGCCTCCTGAATTAGTCGACTAGCTTCTTTCCGGCAAAGCTTACCAATCCTACACTCCTTTCTTCTATGTCTGGTGGAGCTATTCCCAGACAGCCTGAGAGCTGAGTGAGGGCCTTATTTGAGATGTTTTTTTCCTTCCAAAGCAAAATAATCACTCCTCTAGCTTATTGCGCTCGATCTACATCCTACCTAACTTGATGTTACTTTTCTTCTTAGACACAGAAGGATTTTGCTCTCGTATTGCGGGTTTTCCACTTCGTTCAGTTACATTAGGGCTTTATACAACTCTACCTTGGTGATTAAGTTCCGCTTTAGTTGGTGTGAAATTAGCAGATTCTGGGATAGGAGGTCTTGTCGGTATGGAACCTACCCTTCCGGAGTGAAGGATTGTCATCCTATAGCCGAATGTTTTTAATTTGCTTTAGAGTCGAGTGATGAAGCTCATGATTCTACCGTTAGTGAGAAGCAAGTAAACTCTACAGCCCTAACTAAAGGAGCAGGTCAAGTTCGTTCAGCTTGAGGGATAAATTACGTGGCTGACCTGCCAGTCCATCAAATATCGTAGTTTACCCTTAAGAGCAGGAGGTTCCTTGTGTGAAACTTAGATGTTGAAGCACGCACCCTTTCTTTATCTTATGCTATGGGTAAGGAATCAAAGGCAAGGAGCCAACCCCAATTCTTTTTAGGAAGCAACCTCTTCCCTCCCCTGTGGGTTCACCCCTGAGTCTAATGCCTTAACAGCCTTTTAAGCGCCTCTCACAACGGACTCGACACTAATTGGGCGGGATTGGTCATCTTCTAGCTTACTCTGCTAGAACTATTATGAGTTCCATGCTACTAAGATAATAAGATCGAGAAAAAAAGTTCTTAAAGAATGTTCATTTTATTTGATAAGTAATCAAGGAGCTATGTATATAGCACTCAGATGAGGCTTAGTGAAAAACTAAAGAGAACAGATTCAAGTTAAGTTAGCCCAGGGGTAATCCAGCTACAAATGAATGAGTAAAGCGTATTATCTTCATTCCACTTCCAATTAGATGTGTTAGGCATAGTGAGATTTGCCAATCCTCTTAGAAATCAATTGAAAAAGAAAATCAAGAGTGCTTAGTGCTTGGTCCCAGATAGCAGCTCCTGATGAACTCCCCAGCTAGGCACGATCGTAGACAAACACAAATGGGGCGCCGCTTGCCTTAATGAGCTCGAAAAAGAGTTTGGTAATTGATCAAAAGAAGAATCTACACTTGGAAAGGGGGGACAATTAGCTAGAGCAGCAGATGAGATAGGAGCCGAGTCATTCAAAGAGCCCTTCTTTCTATTTTGTGCGTGTCAACTATTGATTCTATGCCATCAAAGCATGCTAACAGCAGAAATGCAAGTACATACAACTGCAGTAATGCTGCATCATTGATAAAGAACCTTGCCATCCCCAGCTTTGTCCACTACTTAAAGTTCATAGGCGTATTCCCCTTCCCCTTCTATTCCCAATTCAATAGGCTTCCTTTATTGATTCAAAAAGCTTCTTTCCTGCGACAATATTTGGACACTAAGGTTAGTTTCCATAGGGCGAAGCAGCGACCCCATTCATTCATTCTAACAACTCATTGCCCTATTTTCTCTAGATCTAGTCTATATAATGACCGAGACCCATACATAAGATCGTTCTAGCTTATCTCCTTCTAAGGAAGTCTGAGCTCCATCCAATGCTAAGAGCCTTTCTAAACTCTTGAACTTAAGAGAGGCTTCTTTTCAAGCTGAGTAGAAATATCGTATAAAGAAAATGACAAAAGAAATCTCACACGGAGATCAGTGTACCTATATATTGCTATGAAATCTCATTCTCATATATCATATATATAAACACTGATGATCGAATCATCTCCGATCCGATTTAGCAAAGCAAAAGCCAATAGCTTTGCTATAGCGACTACGTTCCAGCTTGGATTTGGAAATCGAATCTCTCAGTCGGCGGGGGAATTCGGGACCCAGAGTTCTGTTCTCCCCCGGTTGCAAGTCCATTTCAAATTCAAAAGCCCTAAGCCCATACTTTACTTTCCTGTCCAGATCTAGAACAGCTACCTCAGCCTCACACCGAACAACACTTGACTTGATCCTTCTTTATTTTCTCCTTCCACTCTTGCCTTGCCACTGTTGTTGGTGAGTGAATAGCTATTAGTGCCTTTCTTAGTAGATTTACCGCATTACCGCTTGACGTGCCTATCAACTGTTAACCCTTTGCACGAGTCTCCGTGCTATTGAATCAGAAGCAAAGAAGAGAAATGAAAGGAGATCTTAGAAAGGTAACTGAATGCGTATCCGGTGTGGCACATAACTTTCAGGAAGATAAGTGGGATATCGCTAAATGGAGTATACCTCTAGAAATAGAAATTCTGATTGAATGGACAGATGTCTTCTTTAAGAATGTAAGGCACTAGGCATAGGAGAAAGGACAACATGCCCCTAATCAGATTGAAGGCCAGACTGCACAATACATTCAGGCACGAAATCCATTGTGATCGAATAACTCCATCCCTGGTTGCATATGGTTGACAGTTACGCTCTAACAATCAGTTACTTATGACTCTGTAATATCAAATAGAAGAGCTTATGTCAATGTTTCCCACATGCTCCACATCTCATGAAAATCGCAACCGCTTTAGCTCATGTTTAAGTTCCAGAGATACCCACTGCCGGTACGCTCCTTCAAACTTATCATACAGAGATGTTATTTCCTGTTCTCTCGGATGAGCTTGGGGAGAAAAAGCATATTCTATTACAAGGTTTTAATACTAGTTATACGCCCGTGCCTCTGCCGATTAAAACTTTACGGATGTGGCTTCATCAGCAGTGCCACAAGCAGCAGGTAACCATGCAAATCAAATGACGAGGAGAAACAAGAAGAAGGAAATAAAGACCTAGAGGGTCTAGAGCAAGGTCAAAAAGTTAGCTCATTAGACGGATGGCTACACAGGGAGCTGGTAGCAGATCTGTACTTAGATCTTGCTAAGCAGCCTCTAACCTAAATGAGTTCAGTTGCCTGGGTTAGTTCCTTAATGATAGTGGGGGCCGAATCAACTGGGTCACTGGTAAAGAACCTCTACTTAAGAAAAAATCATAAGAGAAGAAAGCTGCTAGCAGAGGGTGGAGAAGTGCCACACCTTCGTGGATTGATCGAGTGTAGCGTACTGATTCTTATCGAGATTGGGTTGGTGTTCAGTGTGGGCAGTCTCCTCTATCAAAATAGTAAGAGAAAAAGAAGGACTTATCTCAGATCTTTACCTTTCACATTTTAATTTCTCCTAATTTGAATTCCTCACCTATGTTTAAAAAACGCTTCCCTTTTTACTTGAATTTTCAGAGATCGTTTTTCAACTATTTTAGCGATTATGATAGAGATAAATCTCTTTAGATGGTGTTTTCTATTGTATAATTATTTATTGTTCGAGTTGGAGTTAGAAATACATTAGGATTTTGTGTGCTTACTTATCTTGCTTTTGGTTTTCGTATCATGGATCTTGGGTCGCACTTTATGGCATTTCTACTATAAAAATAATCCAGACATTTGTCGTGTACCTATTATGGAAAGCGTTTGCACTCTGTCTCTTTTGCTTTCCTTCTTTTTTTTCTTTGATGAATTATTGTTAGAAATGGTAGACTGCGCAGGAAAGGATTCGGGTGGGGGAGCGTCTACCTCCTCTCCCAAGCCTGATGAATGGCAAATGGCGCTAGATCTACCGGATAATCAAGTTGTACCGGAATGTCTACGCTCCCATATTAAAGAAGAGTTAAGATACCTCTTTAATATCGGGCGAAAGACGACCCTTTCCGATGCTATGTTTGACAACTTTATTTCCCCCTTGGCCTTAGATGAGGCAAAAGTGGGTTTTGCTAAAGCTCTCCTTCAAAGAATAAATGAGCTTCAATTATTTCATTACAATAGAGGGGATCACATTCCCTTTAAATTCTCCTCGAGAGAGGAGAAAGAAAGACTATTTTCTATTGTCTGGGAATACACGGGCAAATTACCCGACAATAGGCGACCATTTTGCGCGGTTCAGGGGGAACTTGAGTCAGCCGCCGTCGCCCGACAGAGTCTTGACCCCCATCAAATTTTTGGGCCAATTCCCCCTTCGTACTACCAAAAATGAGATTCTTGCCGAATCCGAGTTTGCTGCTCCAACCATTACCAAACTAATACCTATTCCGTTTAGTACTTCAGATGCTTAAGTTGCATGTTAATCCCGTAGCGGATCAATTCCAACGAGCCTTTCAAACTAGTACTATTAGTAATCGACTCTATAGCTTCTTCAATAAACGCTGGTTTTTCGATCAAGTCAGATCGTTCCTGTGTTTCGGATATGAAGTCTCTTTCGAAGCTTTAGACAAATGTGCTATTGAGATATTGGGCCCTTATGGTATCTCGTACACATTCCGATGATTGGCCGAGTGAATAAGTCAACTTCAAAGTGGATCTATTGTGCGAAGAGTGCGTTATGACCCGTGGCCGCCTGCCTGGTGGGGGCGGCTCCTCCATTGTGGGTAAACGGGAAACCCGACTCTACGAACCCGAGGAAAGGCTGCACAGCAGTAGTAGGGGCGTTAAGACTGGAGCTTTTTGTAGTGCTAGCAAGAATGCAAGTGAATGAATTCCATCCCCTACCGAGTGAAGTTCATACGCCCCTTTAGAGATAGGGGCGAGCAAAAGAGCTCGTTCTTCCATTTTGAGATCTTTAGATTTTAAAGATCATAATAGAGTCCATTTACTTTCTATTATATTAGTCAAGCACTAGCGCCCTACAACTAGTATAGTATAGTAGAGCAGCCAGCTTCAAAGCTTACCGAATAAAAAAAAGTATTATTAAAAAAGAGAAAGATTAGGGGGCTGAGAAGCTCTTGCTTGCTGCTTGCTGTCTACTTCGCGAGCCTTCACAGCCCCGTTCTGTAACTTCCCTTCTTTCGTCCGTCCACGAGGCTGTAAAAAGAGAGAAAGGGGCGACTATCTAGCGGGAGTCGTTTCGGTTGTATGCCACGAGGTCCCTATGGACAAGGGGACAAGTGAATCATCGCTTTTGGGCGCAGGAAGCCCTCTACCATCTATCGCATTCCATCTTCTCGTATTGTACTGTGCTGTATCAGAGCAGATAGATCTATTGAGCGAGAGAAAGGGAGAAAACTCTAATTAGATATTTTTATTTATTGATAGGGATCCCCATTCATTCCTAGATTCCCGTCACTACGGACTGATTGTCCCTACCTAACTACATGGTAGTGGTCTAGGGAGCGCAATTGCTAGAGCACGGGAGAATTAAGAGTAATGATTTCAACAAGAGCAGCCAGACGGACTATTATAGTGAGTCTAGTGACTACTAGAGTAGAGTTAAGTCAAAAGGTATGATATAGCAGCCCTTCTGAGCGAGCCTCTGGGATCTCCTGTAAACCCCCATGATATGGTAAAGGGAGGATATTAGGGGAAGTAGTGAGTGGAGATTCCCCTGCAGAGAGCCGGATGAGGGGAGACCCTCACGTCCGGTTCGGAGGGCGGGGATATCCCGACCCTACTATCATTATGCCTTGGCAATGTTACTTGGTTCAACTCTATTTGTGACCTTTTCTCGTATGTGGGACTCTCTATCTTCTTGGGTAGATAATCGATCGTCTTTCATTTGGATAGTGAGTAGTTTTTATAATAATAAGTCAAGTCAATAATAATAGAATTGGAGGAGTGAAAGCCACTTGACTCTAAGGAAAGGAGCGAAAAGACAGGATGGCTTGGTAAGCAAGCAATCCGTTATGTGGGCGCCAACTCCAAGTTCCTTCTCTTCTTTCTTTTTTCAAGTCACGATCAGAATGATGACATTCTTTTTTGCTTTAGAAAGGAGAAGGGAAAAGGCCAATTTGCACCATCGTCCTTCCCCAAAGATTTGGTTAGTGTGCATAGACTTCTACTTTCCTTAGGCGACTTTCTTGCCTTACGAAAAGAAGTTCATTTCATTTTCCTGGGAATTTTGGAAAAGAGCCCCTTCCTCCTTGAAGGCGTAAGGAAAAGCCTATTCATGTGCAGTTGATTCTCGAACGAAGCGAAGAATGACAGCGGCTCTCTCTTCCCAGTAGCAGGCGAGGCAAAAAAGACCGCTAACGCCCCTTGCATTTCCCTCTTTGAGTTGGCCTATCTGAAAGAAAAAACGAGTGAATGCGCTAGATGTCTATCGTTTTTTCAAATTACTGGTACTGGCTTAGAATGAGAACCCAGTCCATAGCTTTACATACCAGTTATCTGTTGATTGCCTTCTCTCCCATTACCTTAAAGTTCAATCAGAAGCCTAGAAGTAAGACTGTACCTACCAATCCAATAAGGAGATAGAGTAGAAGAGAAGGCCCAGATCAAGGTTGACTGAGACTGCCAACTGCAAGAGAAGAGAGAAAGCAAGCCGGAAACTTCTAACTTCATTACCGGACAGAATGCCTTCCTCTGATTCCTGGAATGAGAGTGAGCTTGCTTCTTCAATGTCGTAGTCTTAGTCTAGGAATGCGCTAGTAAACTGTAGCGAAATCACTGTAAATGAGAGAGATATGAGTGTCAATCATTCTGTCAGCATGCTCAAAGAGTGCTTTCCAGAAGATGGAGAAGGAGAGAATGCACTTACAGCCTCTCTCTCATATTCACCTGCCAAGGCATGACATAGATAGTAGACAGTCAGCTCTCTTACAGCCAGTTACTGCGATTGATTGGGGAGAGAGTGCTAGTCTAACTGCCGGTACGGGTATGCTAATAGATAGAGGATCTTCCAGTCCTAGAATAAGAAAGTAGCTTGTCTGTCGTACTGGATGCTTCATTGAATATGTCGATCTACATTCTATATAAGGAGTTGATTTGCATCCTTGTCTGGCAGTTAGCTAAGCGAGAAGCTGTGATCGAGGAAGCCCTGCCCAGTAGTGCCTCTACTCTACTAGTCCTAGTACTAGATACTAGATAGACAGGTCGGTCACCAATGGCATAAGATCCTTCTCTGCTTGTCTAACTCAAGCCAGATAGCAACAATCACTCGAAATAGTTATATGCGGAACACATGCAAGTCCATATTGAAAGATAAGGAAGGCAAGTCAAAGCGGAAAGAAAGCCTTAGCCGGAGCAGTAGCCAGAGAAGCAAGAGTATCAAGGCAAAAAGTGGTATCAGGCATTCCAACTGCATGAACGTAAATCTTATCTATGTCACAGGTTTGATGATCGCTAACGCACACAAAACCAATCTCATAACTTTTTTTGCAGGCAGAAGGAAAGAGAAAACGAGCGAAACGAAGCGGAGCGAGGGGGAGGGAGCATCTACTTGGAATTGGCTATCAGTGCATCCCATGTATAACATAGATAGAGGAAAGAAAATCTCTTACATGCCGAAGGTACATCTGAGACCTTCCTTCTAAGAAACTATGACATAGATAGACAGATGCGAGTGTACTTTAGGAAACTAGCAAGCCTTGCCATTCGGATGAAAGGGATATCATCCTAATGAAATCCTGATTCTTCCCTTATCAATGTTTGAGATTCCTGGTTGTGCCAATTTCCCTAGTTGACAATATGACTTTTATGTCTGGCGGCAACTCGGATCTTATGTTCTTTAGATGCCCAGCTTATCTACTAGTTGTCTGGCTGTAAAAGGAAGAGGTTAGTTCACAACTCTGAAATCCGAAGATGAAGCGAGGAAGGCAGCTACAGAGCAACAGATAAGTAAGAGATTTAGGAAACTTAATTGACCTACCAGACTCTAAAGAAACGGTACCACTTATTTGGAAACTAGAAACTTGTCGGTTTCTAAGCGAAACTCGATGCTACTTTAACACAAGGGCCGGTGTCCATCATTGAAAGTGGCATCCCTTTGCGCACATTGGAGAAAGTACGCTGCTAGTGAAATCGGGCCATTGACACCTATAATTGTTTCAACCAAGGCCGAGCACTCTTCTCGAATTTTTGGATGCAATCTCGCTTTAAGTAGCTGAAACCTCTATGTGGAAAAGTTTCTTATAGCTGAAACAATATACTGTACTAAACAGAATCAGTGGACATAGAGCATGTCCCCCTCCTTACGTTCCCCTAGCGGGGGAACTATCAATAGCGATTGTTGCTCCTTATGCCTGGTTCCGCTAAACTCTCCCTTCAGAGCTACCCTTGCCTGAAAGCGGAAGAGGTAGCTTACTAACCTACTGGAGTAAGTAGTCTTGTCCGAAAGCCTCAGGTGAAAAGACAGCTTTAAAGTAACAAGGTTCTGATAGAAAGACAAGCCTTAAGGCAACTAAAACTAGGAAGGTAGGTTAAAGTGACTAGTCTTTCTTATCCGAAAGCAAGCAAGACAACCTAGGAGGTTTTAGGCAACTCGCTGGTTTCGAGTTGGGTTTCCTTGCGGGTGTGTCCACTTGTTTTCCTATTCAAGTTCTGGTTCCAATATCATAAAGTTCAGATTCTTATTGCCACTACTAAGCATACACTGGTTAAAAGGTTAAATGGTTCATTTTTCTTAACTTCAGATGAGTTAGGTTCCTTACGCAAAGAAGCCAGGCGAAAAGCGCATACGAAGATTATAAATAATATGTTAAAATCGAATTATCGACAAGATGTTTATCAGAGAGATTTTATTATGGGATACAATCAAAGGGCTCATAAAATTCAAAACTTGAGAAGTAAGGGAATATCGATGGCCTCTGTTGAACAGAGAGCAAACGGACGGCAAGTGACTTTGATCTAATGCCGGCCTTTACTTCGGCTACTAATAAGGGGGTTGGGGTTTGACAAATCAAGACTGGGGCTTCGTTTAACCACCTATGTAGCAAGAAAAACTCTGAGTTTGAAGTTGAACAACCATAGTGAGTTCATCACTAGTGGCATAAGCAGAGGAGGCATATGCAGTGGGGAGAAAAGCAATTTACCTCACTTCTTACAATTCCAGTTGAACCCGCAACAAAGTCAGCGTTGCTTTCGTGGGATCAACTGCTCGTTTTTGATATAGAACTAGATAATAAAAAACAGCGTCTCTTTTTTTGGAATCGAGCGAGATGATATGCTGAAACGGGTGCTAGCTTGAAAACCGCCGCAGAACGAAGCAACGCTGTCAGTTGAGGCCTCATCGGACTTTCATAAATCAGTCTCTCGATAATCTGTATTTCTTATGAATAGTAGGGCAATGAGGGAGAACTTATCGACAACAAAAAAGACGAGGTTTCTGTTGGAGGGTCCCTGACTCCCCGAGTCAAATGGAATTGAAAAGACTTTTTTATATTTATAAATAAGGTGGCATCTCGAAAGTGCCGCTAGTCGGTTTAATCATGGAACATCCAAAAAGCTTGGTCAAATACGAACATTATTATTATAATAATATGCCCTAGAACATGTTATTGAATTGAGTGAGAGGTCCCTTTCTTTCCTACTACTGAAGCCGGAAATTGCTGCTTTGCTTGGGATTCCCTAAGTAAGCAAACCAATCCCTGTCATTTCACACGGAAAATGGTCTGTTTTGAGCATTTGAAGTGGACGAACAATCAGCGTATGTAATCGAGTTTCATGCCATCATGTCTTTCTTCCCAGCAGCGCTGCAAACCGCTTTCATGCGTCTTGGTTGTTGGTGGAGAAGAAAACCTGCCTGAAAACAAAGATTCTATTTTTAATAGTTTCAAAGGCTTGAAGGAGCGTAGCCTTATTCAAAAGGAATTGATAGGAAGACTTTTCTCACTCTGATTATCTCCTACAATAATATGAGAGGTAAGAAGCAAGGAAGACTGATTGTGAATATCCCTTTTCAGTTCCAATATTCGGAATCGAAAAAAAGACTATCTTTCTTTCGGGGTCATAGATCAGAGAATTCCCTCTTTCAAGCTTCCTTACAGGCAGAAGAGTTAGCAAACGTACAAACAGCCCGATCTAGCCAGTGAGCAAGCATGTCCGCTTTCGATTCAATATCTTTCTTAACACCCGGAAAATTATATGCCTCTATAGTAGCCTGCAATGGAATGCAGCTATTTCTTATGGATAGCTATGTTAGCTAGGCCACCTGCCTGATCAGGGTTTCCATCCGAACTAGTGCCTTAAGCAGGAAGGCAAATGAAATTATGTGGTATGGTATCGTATATAAGATAAAGCTTGCTTTTAGGAGTGATCTTTCGCCATTATTGAGGAGATATAAAAAAAGCTTACTTACTAATAAAGCGGCAAGAAGCACCTTCTTTCTCAAAGTCAACTTTCTTCCTTTTTACTAGTAGTTGAGTGCTCATTGTTGTTCGGATGTTGACCGGATCCGAGCTTCCCAAGCTCTATGCTGTTGGGGAACTCTGCAAGGGTCTTACCACCTTCTCGATTGACTATATTCGAATCTTTGGAGTACTTTAGGATTATATTCCGCACCGAGGATTTGTGCTTGTGGGCCGGGGTGAATATTACAGACCAGCGGATCTGGTGGTCGACAATCGTTCGGACTTGGTAAAGGTTGTCACAACACCTGTAGTAGGACAGAGGACTTATCGTGATGCCCGCGGACCAATTTACGATGTCTCCGTCGCTGACGTTCGTCAAGCAGGCCACGTGGATTGGCCAGGGTCTGCTTCGGGTAATGAGACCTCGATCCCAAAGCCTTCAAAGTATCTTTTTGATAGGTGCCTCTATTTGTATGGGGAATTCGCTGCTGATAGATCTCGCCCAGTGTCCCCCTCCTTCCCCCGCTGCCTTCCGACCAGCGGGAGTATACAATGACAATGTCGGGGCATGAGTGCCCGATCGTGAGACTACCTGTTGAACGTCTGATGGCACCTTGCTCCGACCTGAGCTATGCAACAACGAGATCTCCCTTGATCCTTGCCGTATGTGCTTAACGGTCCCCCATAAGACGCACACTTGGGGACTTCTTACTCCAGCTGTTCCAAGAGTCTCCGCTAGTCAAACCGCGTTCAGTAGACTCCCTATTCCGCTCATCCCCTTCGTCAGCTCTTTGATCGGGATACTATTACCTAGGTTCCTAAACTTTGAATGGATGGAGAAGCGTAGGTGGCAAGCAGTTATATAGATACAGTGCTTTACATGTAGACGCTTCTCCAGCTCTCGCAAGAATTGTATGGGAGTTGCCCTCGGAGGGACTTCCCGAATAACCGTACCGAGGAATTCTATCGTACTCCGTGCAGCTATGGTTGTTGATCCTGCAGAGTCTACCCAAAGGTTCAATCCAGATTGTAGGAAGTGGGCGATACGTTTTTGTATTTCTATGAGAAGCTCGACGGAACCCACGAGTCCCAGTAGTAAGTCATCGGCATATCGCGCGTAACAAATCTTTATTAAGTAATAGGTTTTTAAGGGGGCCAGCTTATGGGCCAGGCTCTCTCTGACCTGATAACAAGTATCACCTCCCTGCCCAGCTCTATCAGCGAGCCCTTTCTTTTGCAATACTTAAAAGAGTCTCTTATGGCCCAATTATTATTACAACATTCTCTACCATAGAATTCGGACTTCCGGGTAAACCCGGCGGCTTCTATGAAGAAGGCGGCGCAAAGGAGGCTCAAGGACTTGTTAAGGAAGGCGGCAAGGGCCGACGAAGGGTGGAAAACAAAAGGCGTTTTCTGGTCCCCCCTGAGCTGGGGGTGCTTGTGCGGAGGGTGTGCCACGACGAAACAAGGGAATGAAAGGCCGCTTTGCGTTGGGTGCTCTTTAACCTCCCCACAATGATGGCTCTGTTGTCTTGGGAAGCGTTGAAGCTTGCTTCTTCGGAAGACTTTTCTTCGTCATCAATACGACTTGTTCTTAATAGAACCGATCCTATTCTCTGAACAATCTGAATTTTGTACTTCTATCAGATCCTTCCTATCTCCTGATCGAGCTTGTGTAGGTAGATGTTGCTTGGTAGGGCCGATAGTAATACACTGTGTAGGATGGAGTAAGGCCCCTTTTCACCTCCTACGAGTCGTCCGGCGCAAAAGACTTTCTGAATGAGGTAAAAGAACTGGGGATCGTCGATCTCTTCATTAAAGATTGGGATGAGTCGATGTCGGTCGATGGTGTGAAAACACTTCCTGATGTCGAATTCCAAAAACCAGCGAGAGGTTCCCCACTCTTCTTTGATTCGTCTTAGGACGGAGTAGAAGCCTCGACCCGAGCGGAAGTGCGATGTGTCTGGAAACTCGAGATCGTAAATGGATTCGAGTACTATTCTGATCGCCTCTTTCATGATCCTTTCTATATGTAGAACTACTGTGAGCAGTCTAAACTTCGACCCTTATTTCTCTCTTCATATTGTAAAGGGGAGAAAAGCCCCTTTTTTGCTCCCTCTATTGATAGAAAAAGTGCACTCCTGCCGTCGTTTCAATTGCTCATAGGGCTTCCCTCAGCTCAGTCTTTTTGGTTCTTGAGAATGGTCGCCACTTCTCCCAGGACCAAAATGATTATCCCAGCCCGATGGGTCTACATCCATCCCTGAATGTCGTCAGGTACTGTTAACTTCCCCGCTATTCTTGTAACTGTCACCTGTAATCCGCGCAGGTGTGTCCTCACCCCCTTGAGTGGACGAGAAAGAAAGTATTTCTCGGAGCAACCCCCCAGGTTCCAGACCCAGGAGTCAACTTTCCCGTATGAGCATTCGGTACATGTATCAGTCCGTGGAAGAGTTAAAGGGTCACCACTATTGAGAATCCCCCCCTAATCTTAAATAGGTCATTTGAGGGTTTGTCGCGGTTCATTGATGTGCTTACACACAAGGCTACCCTTTTCCGAAAGTTCCGCAGGACCACCTACCACTAGTCTTCGGCCGGAGGGGTTTATTGCACTAAAACGCCGGGGCGCAGGCTCTCGAAGTGAGAAGCCCAATGAATGTCAGATGCAAAGCCCCGCACCTCATTAAGATCATATTGGCATACTCTCCCAAAAAATAAAGAGCAGACCCCATTGAAGACGAGAATGAGGTACAACAAGGCCATTTCTATCCATCGCCCTTCTCACGGAGCCGTACGTGGACGTTACCGCTCATACAGCTCCCAGCCAGCAAGCAGTTAACCTTTCTCTACAAGGAATGGAAGTGTGGATGAATCGACATCAAATATAGGATTGTTGTTGTACACGATTGTCACACCTCCTTTTGGTGCTACCGCACCCCGCGAGGGGATGTAGTAAAGGGAGTTTTTCTAATTAAAAGACAATCGAAACGGGATTCGTTTATTAAGAGATTCAGAGTCGCCACTTGGGAGATTTATGATGTCCCAAGTCACCGGTTGAATCCCGAATCGAGGGAAGGTTTGACTATATTTAGTAGTCCGCGAACCAGAAATCCGGATAAGGAATTCTGTTAACCCGGGAGAAGGTGTTAGGCACTCCCGAGTTCTATTGTTCTAGCACGGTCGCTCAAATGTCATATTTGGCTTATTTATCAGATTTATAACATGCTTTAACTTATGCAAATTTTAACCTTTAGCCGCTTTTAATATTATTATTATTATTTTAACAAAGAATTGTAACATTGTGAAAACGTATCTCGAACCACGTCACAGTCAATGTACCCGTGGTTATCAATACATTTTGAGTCCGTTGAGATTTGTATTTCGGTCACATAAATGTGCACCCGAATTTTAAGAAAGTAATTTGTTAAAGGCGCACCTAGAGAGACTAGCGTACCATTATTTTGGGTAAGGCCGTGAAATTTTGCTAAACGGTCCATCCCGAAGTCTAAGTTAAAATGCGTATAGAGGGCCCTGCGGTTTAGGTATTTTTGTTTGTCGAGGCTCGTCTCATTCATTATTTTTAAAAGAATTACAACGTCATGGAAATGCATCTCGAACCACGTCACAATCAATGTACCCGTGATTATCGACACATTTCAACTTCGTTGAGATTTGGATTTGGATCACATAAATGTGCACCCGTAATTAAGAAAGTAAATTATTAAAAGTGCGCCTAAAGTGACTAACGCGTTATTATTTTGGGGAAAGCCGTGCAATTCGCTAAACGGCACATCCCGAAGTCTAAGTATTTTTAATATATACATTTATTAGGGCCCCCTCAGTTTGTGCATTTTATTTGGCGAGGCTCGTCTCAATTCTATTTTTAAAGGCTTATTTAAACTAAAAGCTCGGAGGGCCATAAACTATTTGTTATCTAATATGGCCCACCTATTCAACTAAGAATTACGGATATTCAAATTAAACTAGTTTGAAATTAAGTGCTCATAATTTATTCAACTTACGAACCACCAAACCGACTAATAACTTGTTCAAATCATTGGAGCCTCTAATTCGACAAACTAGTCCAAGGAACTATTTATAAGCGACATTACGAGACAAGAAACTTCGAAAATATGAACAGTCATGTCTCATTACAGAATTCAATAAAATGAACTGATTTTTAAAGCAAACATAAGCTAATGAACCACACATTTCATTCGAATCTTCATTCAGAGGTTCATGGGCAGACTCAACAAAATTTCAACTAAACAAATACACTAACAATTTCAAACAATCATGTACCATATAACTTCATTTCTTCAAAATTTACTACGCAAAACTGAACAAAAGACAAGACAAGAATACGACCTTAAAAGAATAAGTTAGAACCTAGATTGTTTGATGGCTTTAATACTCAATAACGCACAGGACCGCGAACAAGATTTCAAACAGAAAAACTCGTCGGAAGGACCTCGAATCTGCCCGGAAAAGACTGTTAAACAAACCTTTGGACTCCTCACTATTTTCAACGCTTTTTCATTTTTGATGGAGTGACGATGAGTTCACTGGTTTGTGGACATGTGAGGTGGTCGTGGAGGACGAAGATGCAGCAGCTGGACGACGTGGGTTGACGATGGAAGGCTGAAAACGGGGCTGTTTCGTTTGGGTGGACGACGAGAAGGAAAGAAAGAGGTTAGCTGTTCGTCGCCATGGAAGAGGTCGTTTGGTGAATATCGTTTGGGCAGTAGCTAGAGGCGTGACTGGCTGGGACGACGAAGAAAATGAGTGAGAAGATCGATGGAAATGGTGGTTTGGACGTGAAGTAGTGCTGTCTCAAGCGTGGCAGATTGGTTCGTTTGGTTCGATGGAGATGGAGTTGCGTGGGGGCTGTTTGGACAGTGAAAGCCGAGGGGTCGTTTTTGATGTAACAATGGTTGACGGACTGCTGGTGGAATGTGAGGGAGGGCCGGTCGACGGGGTCGTTGGCAATGTCCTTCGCTGGGCATGGGAGTTTCGTTGGTTTTTGTATATGCGTGAATAAGAATGAGTCCTCCTCCAAATCTGTTCGATAAAAATCCGTTCCAAAATATTCACCCCCCTCTATCTCTATTCATCCGTGAGTTTTAAAATGAGAGAGTAACATGTGAGCTCCCCCCCCCCCTTCCATGTGTGTCCCACACGTGAGAGTGTAAGCCCATGTTCTTGTGTTTTGTGCCCATGTTCTTGTGTTTTGTGCCCATGTTCTTGTGTTTTGTCCATGTCCCCCACGTGTAGTGGACTCGGATTATTATGGGCTAGGTCCGAAAATTAGGCCTAAAAACGGGTAGTTTGAACCCAAATATTATTCTTTGCCCGGAACCGAGAATAAAATACGAAGTTATTTAATTAATCCTACGTAAGCAAAATAACTATCAAAATAAGATTGACAATTAAAACAAAACTATATTTTTTGTAATTTTCGTTTTATATAAAGATAAAAATATAAAGTACTATTTTGTATTTTTTTTAAAAGATTAAAATGACCACAAAACATTAATAAAACTATTTTTTGTAATTTTCGAAATTATATAAAGATAAAAAATAAGGTACTATTTTTTGTATTTTTTCAAGTTTATGAGAAATGCATAAACTAAAATTTATATATATTTTTTTTTGTAATTTTTCCTTTTGTGGCTAAATAAAGTAAAATAGTCAAAATTAGTTAAAATAGCTATATTAGACCTAAACTAAATATTTTACGCTAAAAATATGAAAAATCTCGGGGAGGGTCAAAAATCACACGTCTACAGCTGCCCCTCTTTGACTGGAAACACAAAGAGTTTTCAGACAAACAATGACTAGACATGTATTTTGACTCGACCCTTATTTGGAGGGACTAAACGAAAGGAAAAGGAAGAGAATGTGACTGAGCCCTGGTATCTGAGCTGCCTACATATCCTTGGCTATAAAGAAATCAGGCCACGTGTAGTTCGGAGGTGAGTAAGATGAGGGGGTGTATCGAGGTGAAAAGCCGGTCGAGGTTCTATCCTGTCGAGGTTCCGGTCCGCGGTCCTGCTATTACATCAAAATCAAAATTTGAAAAAGACTAACTAAGCCTATCAGCTACTAGTTACAAGGATTCCTATCTATAAGTCCTCTGAAGCTTGGTCTCGAGTCTTGAATGGTGCTTCATGCAGATTTTGGATTTGAACTTTGATACTTGTTAGCTGCAGGTGTTGGTTCAATCTTTTTCAGCTTTTTCAAAATCAAGACGGGACCTGCAGAGCTTGTGACTTTAGCCATGTCTTGAGTATTTATCCACTTCTGCATTTGGATTAATTTCTTGCCTTTCTCTTTTTTCTTTTTCTTGTTTTTTTGTTTATTGTGACTAATTTTTGTTGACTCGAACTTGAACTGATTACTTCCTTCTGGCTTCTGAATTTGGATTTATGTTGGGGATTTTTGTGGCAACCCTCCGCTCTTCAGGAGGGCTCCTGACTTCAAGACTTGAAATGTAAAAGACTAAAATGTAAAGACTGAAATGTAATCCTCCATTATATGGGCGGGCTCCCGACTTCACAACTTGAAATGTAAAGACTGAAATATAAAGGCTGAAATGTAAAGACTGAAATGATTACCATCTTAGGTGAAAAATTAAACAGACTAAGATTTTATCTTTATCTTAGGTGAAAAATTCATCAGACTAAGATTTTTATCTTTATCTTAGGTGAAAAATTCATCAGACTAAGATTTTTATCTTTATCTTAGGTGAAAAATTCATCAGACTAAGATTCTTATCTTAGGTGAAAGTTTCAACAGACTAGGACTTTTACCTTTCTCTTAGGTGAAAAATTCATCAGACTAAGATTTTCATCTTAGGTGAAAGTTTCAACAGACGAAGATTTTTACCTTTATCTTAGGTGAAAAATTCATCAGACTAAGATTTGTATCTTAGGTGAAAGTTTCAACAGACTACGATTTTTACCTTTATCTTAGGTGAAAGTTTCAACAGACTAAGATTTTTACCTTTATCTTAGGTGAAAAATTCATCAGACTAAGATTTTTATCTTAGGTGAAAGTTTCAACAGACTAAGATTTTTACCTTTATCTTAGGTGAAAAGTTCATCAGACTAAGATTTTCATCTTAGGTGAAAGTTTCAACAGACTAAGATTTTGACTCTAGGAGATAATTCATCAAACTAGGTCCATTTTTGTGTGATCTCACTTGAGATCTTCCACTTGTTGCTTCCCACTTCTTGTTGTTTTATCTGAAAACTTCTACTTGTTGTTTTTCACTTCCTGCTAAATTATCTGTAACTATCCGACTATTGCGTTTACTTTTTTCAATCATTGCTTTCCCCTTTTGTTATCTATCTGGGCCTTTCCGGCTGTTGCCTTTACTTCTTTGTTGTTATCTTTCTAACTGACTTCTTATTAACTTGGAAAAAATTCATCAGACTAAGATTCTTTCATCTTAGGAGAAACAATTCATCAAACTAAGATTTTTTTATCTTAGGAGAAATTCATCAGACTAAAATTCTTTCATATTAGGAGAAACAATTCATCAGACTAAGATTCTTTCATCTTAGGAGAAACAATTCATCAGACTAAGATTTTTCATCTTACGAGAAACTTTGCACTGCTTTGTTCCTATTACATACAAATAAAAATTTTGTTAGTTTTTGAAAATGATGGTCGGTTGTGACCTTCTTGCTGGGGATGATTTCCTCCTTCCCTTACAACTTATGTTATCTTCCTTCTTCCTCAAGTGGGTACCTGACTTCATAAAAATGTAACGCCTCCGTTCTACGGGCGGGCTCCCGACTTCAACAACTTAAAAAGGTAACTCCTCCGTTCTACGAGCGGGCTCCTGATTTCAACAACTTACCTTATCTGCATTCGGGTTGCCATTGTTCCTCTTTGCAACCATTTCCTTCTTACTTGAATTATCTTTCTTCCAGACTGTTCCCTTAAAACTAAACTCGTGTTGTCTTCCCTCAAAACTGCTGGGGATAACACTGCTAGGGAATTAATTACTCACCTGTTGGGGATAATACTGCTGGTGGAATCTCCCCTTTTTTTCTCTTTTTTTTTTCTTTTTTTTTCAAAACTACTTTCTTTTATTTTCTCCTAACACTGCTAGGGATAAAAGTGTCATCAGCTGGGAATAAAGATGTTGAGGATAGCGCTGCTGGGGGAATTTTATTCCTTCAAAATCGGTGCTTCATTCTTCTAGAAGCTGCTGTGGATGACACTGGCTTTTGCTCTTTCTGAACATCAATTTTGTCCCTTTGTTCTGTCTGCTGGGGGTACAACTCCTTTCATTAAAATTTGTTATTTTTTGTCTTTCAACACCGCCGGGGATAATACTGGTTCAAAGACCACTTCCCTTAAAACTGGTGTTATCTTTCTTCTTCCCCAAGTGGATACCTGACTTCTAGAAAATTTTCCAAATGAAAGGAAAAATTTTTGCCCCAGTTTGATAATCTTCTACGTGGCATGCCTTCCCATCAATGCCATTTCCTTTTTCCTGTTTTAAATCAAAGAAAACTTGTTAGTTTAAAACGCGGTGGTTGGTTGTGATACTCCTGCCGGGGATGGTTCTCCTCTTCTTTCCCTGCTCTGCGTTTCATTATCAAAACTTGCTGGGGATGCTATTATTTGCTGGGGATGATAGATAGTTTTTCCTTTCTTGCTTCCCCGCCCTCCTTGATGACTCGTTATTCACAAGCCTTTCACCGTTGTTTTCCACTGGAATCTTGACCACCCAAATTCCTATGACAGTGACCGTGCTTGAGGATCTTGCATGTTTTACTAATTAACCATTTTCTTCGTTCATCCTTGTCACTGGAAATACCTTTTCTGCTGGGGATATCCCCCCTTATTTTGCGGCATATCTAGGGAACGGGCATTTCCCCCGACCTTCGAGTCTCATTGGCCTTGGCCTTGAGGTCATTAACCTTCACTTTTTGATGGAAGCATACTCCTTGACACTGATCCACCCCTTTGTCAATTTCCTCTTGTTGGGGAATATCCCTCTGGACATTGTCCTCTGCGCTTGTTCTGACTTATGCCGCTTGGATGTTCTAATCAGATCTCGTCTTGCATAATTGGAAAGCTGATGGCAAATTTTGAAGTCATTTCTCACAAACAGACTCTGTTGGGGAATTTTTTGATGGAAGGAAAAAGATAAAAGGAACAGAATAAAAGACAAAGGAAGATGGTGACTCTTTAAAAAGAAAAATTATAAAATAAAAACCTATCAAATGCAGATATCAACTCTATTGGCCATGACATGCACATATAGCCTATCCTCCGTCGTTAATCGTCTTTCATAATTTCCATTTGATGATATCCTTCTGATTCTCACCCTTATGTGACTTGTAATGCCCGCAGGTTTTCACTATCAAGTCTCTCTCATTTTGATTTCTCTCAGCTTACAATCGCCTCATGGTGCCTGTGAAGGTTTTCACCTATAAGACTCTCTTATTTGTATTACTTTTCAGCTGGGGATTGGGGTGCCACCGCTAAGACTCTTTCATATTTTTTTTCTGTTGGGGATCGGAGTCTTTTCTGCCGGTAATCAGAGTGTTATGTTTTGGTAAGACTCTCTCATTTGCCTGACTTGGCCTCTTTTGAAGACTGATCGGAAGGTCTTTCTTTGGACCGTAATGTGGGATTTTGGATAGGGATAGAAAGAAAGGGTATAAAAGGCTCAAAAACACATCAATTTGGGTTTAAAATTACATCATTCGGAACTAGATTTATTTACAACACGCAACCTTTGCCCCAGTTTCTTGCTTGGGGATTTTTGATATTTTATTACACTATGACCGAGCTGTGAAGCGCCTACGTATCTCTTTGAGGAATCAGTTCAAACGTAGTTCCCTATTCCTCATTGTTCTAGTTTTTCTTTTTTTTTCACTTATTATATTATTTTCTTTCCTTTTCTTCTCCCTTTTTTTTTTGTTTTTTTGTTGTTTTGTTGTTTTTTTTTCTTCTTTTTCTTTGCTTTTCTTTTTCTTTTTCTTCTACGTTTATGTTTCTAGTCTTTGCTACTGATTCCGAAGGAGGGGTATGAAAGAAAACAAATAAGGCTCAAAAGGGGTAATGAAGGATACAGTGTTTGGATAGCAGAACAAAATGCCTTCGTCATTCCAATCTTCAAAACATACCAAGTGCAACAACACAATTAATATTCGTCATATCTTTAAAGCACTGTTGGGAAACACTCTTATTTTATGATGAACGACCCCCATGTCAACATGGCCAACTTGCCTTTAATGTTTCTTTTTACTTGCCCCATTTTCACATGACTCGGGTTCCAAATAATCTCAAACCGTTCTTATTTCCTTTAAATGTCCCGATCACCTCCCAAGGGCTTTACGATTAACTTTTAAGATTAGGCCAAAACTGTGTGTGCACGTCATGTCACTAGAGTCGATAGGAAAAGGACTATATAAAAAAAGGAGAGGACCAAATAAAAGAAAATGTCTAGAAATAATGGAAGACAGAGAATTGCATTAGACAGACAGGGAAAGAGTTTTTATAACAAAATAAGCGTAATAAAGTGGGGGACAACCCTTGGAACAAACCTAGACAACACCAAATGAGATATTATGACCAAAGGAACATGACAAAATAAAATGATAGAAGGGTTTGATTTACAAGACGATATCCAGATTACAACCCTGAAATAATCTGGAAAACAGAAATGACACCAAAATAAGCCACCAAAAACTCCACTCTGGTTGACCAAGAAATGGAGAGTCTTCCCAATTACCAAACACGACATCTTAGCCACTGAGCTTCGCATCAATATTAACAAGGCCGCTATCTGCTTCAACATTTTCAGCTGTAGTCCATACATCCCCAAGAGGATTCACGTGCTCCCTGGCACCAGGCATCATCCCCACAAAGTGTGCATCATGACGTGCAGATAAAGAGTTCTGCGCGATATTCTGGGTGCCACTATCTTGGATCTCAATCAGGTTTTCCTGGGTCTTGTGTTTTCGGCTCACCACAAACCAACCACCTCAATTTTCTCAACAATTCAAAACAAAATATGTTAGAATGGACTCAGTCGGTCCTTATTATTAACAATTTTTTTTGTAGACTCGGTCAGTCCTTATTATTATCAAAACTTTTCTTTTTTTCATTTCATTTTTTTTCTTTTCTATTTTTCATTTTTTTTGTTGTGGTCGAATCTTATGGAGATTGCCTACGTATCATGACCCCACATGAATCAGACCTTGCGTAGTTCGCGCAGATATACTGCAAACAACAATAACACATTTTTTGGAATTTTCAGTTTTTCATAATAAAACAAACTTTGATTTTAAAAGAAAGGTTTAAAAACTGATCAAACTAACGGACTTTGACGAAAGACGACCTACAGACTCGAAAATCAAACAACCCACATACTCTAATCAAAAGAATTACAAATTCAAAAACAAACTGACCGATTCCTTCCCCTATATGCCAATTTCAACGAAATGGCTATATTTGCAAACATGGCCCCTTCTCAATTTCTCATGAATTTTGAGGCCGGGGAGGATATATTTTATGACACTTTTACAAACTTGTTTGTTCTTTAACGAAAACAGCCTTTCGATAACTAAAAGATACTTTAAGTCTATCTCGGCAAGAACGGTTTAAAGCACCGCCGAAGCTGGCTTGGCTTATTTCGACCAAAAATACAAACGGCATTCACTTGCCCACTGACTCTTTTTTTCTTATTTTTTTTCAAAAAAAATAAAAGACCCGATTTTGCAAACACGGCCTTTCAGCACCTCGGGGACGAAGATTTTAAGGTTGTGTGGGCCAACCGGCCAAATTCTAAAAAAATGACCCAAAGGTGGCTGTTTATGCAAAGTCAGCCTTCCGGCATCCCTTTCGGAAACATTCTGCTATTTTCGACAAAACGACGTCACCCGACTTATTTATGATTTTTTTTCTTGTTTTTCAAAATAAAACCCGATATTACAAACACGGCCTTTCAGCGCCTCGGGGAAGAAGATTTTAAGGCTGTGTGGGTCAACCGATCAAAAATCTAAAAAATAACCCAAAAGTGGCTGTTTATGCAAAATCAGCCTTCCGGCGTCCCTTTCGGGAACATTCGGCTATTTTTGACAAACGACATCACCTAATTTATTCAAGACTCTGTTTCTTGTTTTCTAAATTAAAATAAATGACCCGGTATTGTAAACACGGACTTTTGGCGCCTCGGTGACGAAGATTTTAAGGCTGTGAGGGTCAAAAATCAGAACCTGACCCAAAGTGGTCATTCATGCAAAGTTAGCCTTCCGGCGTCAATTTCGGGAACATTCAGCTATCTTTGATACGGACGGCATCACCCGACTTATTTATAACAAAATTAGAATTTGACGTTTTTGGCTATTTTTTGCAAAAAGGGGAGGTTGGACCCGATGAGGGTTGCCTACGTATCTCACATCCGGTGAGAATCAAACCAATGTAGTTCTGTCAGATTGGATACGGGCGAGAACATCTAATTTAGAAGAACATATGTTTTTGCTTTTTTCTTGAAAATGGATGAAACATACAAAATCTTTTTGAATATTTTTTTTTGATTTTTTGATTTATGGAAAATGATGACAAAGTACAAAATCTTTTTGAATTTTCATGCTTCTTTTTTGATTTTCAAAATGTGGCATGGGGGACATAGGGAATTCCAACACTTCTTGGATTCCACAAATGTTCCCGATGTGCTTTTCCAAAAAATGAAGCATGGGGGACATGGGGAAATTCCAAGACTTCTTGGATTCCACAAATGTTCCCCATGTGCTTTTCCCAAAAATGAAGCATGGGGGACATGGGGGAATTCCAAGACTTCTTGGATTTCACAAATGTTCCCCATGTGCTTTTCCCAAAAATGAAGCATGGGGGACATGGGGGAATTCCAAGACTTCTTGGATTCCACAATTGTTCCCCATGCCTTTGATTAAAATAATATCATGCTTATCTAAAAAAAAAACCGTGCGGCCTTCTTATTTAACAAGATCATCATGACCAAGCGTGCCATTTGTCCTTAACTATCATTGGTCCGCCAAGGGACCCTTTTACCCTTGAATAAATGCAACATGTAGCACATAGGATGCATCAAGATGGTCTATTATTTTCAGATCGCTTGTCCTAGATGGACCCAACCTCTGTGTTGAGTCCCCTAAGGCAAATGCAACATGATGCAAATAAGCGTTCCTACTAGGGATCTGGCATGAAGTGAAGTTATTCTAGGTTAAAAACCTGGGTATGTGTTCTAGACAGTGTATCCGAGCGGACAACTCGAGTTGGGGAGGGGGCTACGTACCGGGGACCCGCGAGATCGTCCGACTTTGTAACTTGTCCGAGCCTTTTTCTTATTTCAAGGTATGACACTAACAGAATAGGGAGTCTCAACCAGTAATCACATCCCCAGAGGTAAGGAGAGAAGGTTTCGGCATAGTTTATATACATTTCAAAATAATATCAAAGTGGTAAAAGCAACACTTAGCACATTAGGCCCAAACATATAACAAAATCAGATAATATACAAGCCAAATACAGCACATATACCAAGCTCGAATTCTAAACCCTGAACCAAAAGTTCCGGGTTTTGTCCCCATCAGAGTCGCCAGAGATGTCACACCTCCTTTTGGTGCTACCGCACCCCGCGAGGGGATGTAGTAAAGGGAGTTTTTCTAATTAAAAGACAATCGAAACGGGATTCGTTTATTAAGAGATTCAGAGTCGCCACTTGGGAGATTTATGATGTCCCAAGTCACCGGTTGAATCCCGAATCGAGGGAAGGTTTGACTATATTTAGTAGTCCGCGAACCAGAAATCCGGATAAGGAATTCTGTTAACCCGGGAGAAGGTGTTAGGCACTCCCGAGTTCTATTGTTCTAGCACGGTC
>MU780938.1:78586-91260 GCA_026770625.1 Nicotiana glauca
CCCGCATCCGATCGAAGTTGCATTTTAGTGCTCCCCTAACATAAAGGGGAGCTTTTTCTAAGTGGGTCGCTTCGCGCAAGACATTGCTTAGGACCAACGGGTCACACGACAGGTGCACGATCTACTTTGCACCTTCCATCCTTCAGCCCTTCGCCTATCGGCTTGGCAGGCACGCTACCTTGATCCATCTTCAGCTTCGATTCGTTACGCTCAGAAGCTCCAACAAGCCCTAAAGTCTCTTTCCGCCTAAAACTCTGCCAAGAGAGCGCTGCTTTACATTTGATCCTATGTACCCATAGAATGCTATGCGTTCTCCACTTTCGGATCTCGCAAAGAGAGAACGTGTTTTTTCCTCTGACTTTCTCTCTCATTCGCGGAGCGAAGAAAGCGGGCTTTGCCCCAGCTACCGCTATCCTTGGGAAACCAAAAGAGCTACCGAAGGAAAGGGATGCAGTCTCTCCCTTGGCCTTTGGAGAGGAGAGGGCAGAGAAGAAAACGTCCTTCACGTAAGTTTTTTTGCTTCCTGCATCCTTACTAGTAAGAAAGGGGCTCTTCGACCAAGAAGGCATTCTGGTAGGAAGGCCGACCACTACATAAGTCGCCATCCGTCCAGGAGAGAAGCAAGCTACCTTTCTTTGATCCCCCTTCCTGGGCAGGGAAGAGACCGAAAATGGACCGCAGATGGTAGTCGTGGTTGATTCGAGGATCTTACGCGGCGGAGCGAACTCTTCTATCGTCTTGCATTTTCTCTGGCAGACCCCCCCCCGGTCCATCGTACTGGAGCGATTCGAGAAGAACGATTAGGATCATATTCAATCCTTTCTACACTGCCTATAGACGAAGTGCTTCGTTTCAGATCAATTCTTCACTACAATCGCTTCGATCCACCCCCTCGGTGAAAAACCGTAATACGCCCTGAGGAATTCCTACCAGCAGACTTCTCTGTACTCAGAGTGAATTGTCTAAGTGCTCTCCTTTGTCTCATTGTTTATCTCATAATCATTCGATTCCGCCCCTAAAGCTAGCTCATACTCCTCTTCCTTCTCCTTTAGGATAGGATCCTCCTTGGTCCATTGTACATAACACTCTCGACCGCCCAAGAGGAGTGGCTATCTTTCTCTTTATACGCAATATCTTAAAAGGCAAAGAAAAACATCTACCTTGGCAACGTCATTGACTGATATATTCATTGCATGGAATGCCACACTTAATTGTCAGCGACTGGGGACCCGGTCTTCATTAGCAATTTATGGCATGAGCTCTTTTGTTTACAAGGGACACAATTTAACATGAGTACTGCTTTACACTCTTTTCCCGGGTGGGGCTTCTTATACCTAAACGCAGCAGGCCCCGCGAGTAGTCGAACAAATGAGAGGTTGTCGACGAAGGGGTCAAAGGTTGCACTTGCGATAATCCGAAGGTTGCGCAAGACCCCTTCAACCTCGCCCGCGTGTTAGCTTGCTTGTACTATCGCTTGCCTGCCTGACCTGCTTTCTGGCTAGCTTCTTTATGGCAAGCGCTACCCTAACCTAGCTAGCGCTACATCTTGCTAACGTCGTCTGAATTGCCTTGAAAGTGCTACATCTATATGGCAAGCCCATGTCGCCTTCGTCTCCCGTTGTAGTCGCCTTCTTCATATGGCAAGCGCTACCTGTCGATTGCACTACATTGTCTGACGATAACCTTGCCTGACTGCTTCCGATCTGATTGAGCTGACCTTCGCACCTGACTTCTATATCCCATTATCCATAGATCTCCTTCCTTATCATTGCCGGTCTAAGCAGAAGGTTGCTAAGTCAGATGTATGGTGAACACATTCGTAATGAGTATAGGTCTAGTAGGTGTACTAGTAAGGAAGCGAGGTACTAAGTTTAGCGTCGACAAGGCAAGTAGTGGATCTTTATTATCGAATGATATGGGAGACAGTCAAAGCATCAGTCTTAGCATCAACAGAAGAAAAGGACTAACCGACCGCCGTTCAAGAGAGACCCCGAAGGCTCGAACTTTTTGCTAGCTTTGAAAGATAGGCCGAAGGAAAGAGGAAGACCAAACAAAGTGGCGGTCAAAGCAAAGAAAAAGATGCCAAAAAAGATTCACTTTAGCTTCGAGCTCGCTTAGCTTAGTGTAGGTTACTTGCAAGACTTTCGATAGCTGGCTCGGCCGAACGGAATCGCCAATCTAGATAGAAGGGTCGTTCACTCCCTATTCTTTGAGAGGTTGCTTGTGACGGTAGCATAAGCTAGGCAATCAAGCCAGGTCGAACAGAGTCAGTCCTAGGGTGAAGATCATCGGATGGAAAAATGGATTGAGCTGGCTAATCACTTGATGACCCGGTGGAGAATGGGAACAGAGAGTCACTCCCATAAATGAATGAATGGGACTCTTGGTCCTGATCGAACCAGAGATTCCGACAACCCGAGGAATCGGCAGAAAGAGATGGGTCGAATACTGGAATCTTCCCAAAAGTCCTGACTTTTTTGAGGCAGGGCTTCGACCCGTATCTGGCCAACTCCTCGAACTTCTGGGTGCGGCATATTCATGGACTGGCAAAGCGAACTCTCAATTTTATCAGGACAGCCTAGAGAGCTCTCTATATTTCCCCAAATTCCGACTAGCGCGGTTCTTTTTCTCGACCAATTTGAATTCCATTTCATTTTTTATTTTAAGTGTTGTAGAGTAGTAAGTAGCTAGGCGGATTTCAGCGCATGCTGCATTGAGAATCTCCAAAGAAATTTGAAGGGCCTATGATAGCATATGATTATTCCCATTTGTGACTGACGGTTGCTTGCAAGAGGTGACGATCGGCAGTGTTCCAAAGAGCCATAATGACGTGTGTTAGAGCGTTATGGCAAACGATCCCCATCACCTGTAGTTATGGGGATCGCCTTCGGCTTGCTATACTCTTTCCCTAACGCATGCTGGTTACCATAAAGACACCGAGGGATATCGCATGCGCTAGTTTCGGGGATGTTGTTTGCACTACTATTGGTAACAACTCAAAGTGTCGGAACGACTCTAGTGGTGCAAGCGAAGGTTTCAGTCTTGTTGAGCGAAGCAACCACTAGTCGCCCTTAGTGCTCCAAAACACCCTTTCGCTTGCGTGAGCAACGACCCCTAGCGCCCAGAGCAAGCACCTTTAGTGTTCCCGACTGCCTGCCTTTCGGCCTTAGCATTCCAAACAACCAGTAGTGTGACCGATCTGTGTTTTAAATAACCGATGACGCTAGCGATGACTCGTGGGTCCCCCTAACGCCGAACAAAAAGGACTACTGCTATAACGACTAGTGGTGTTACGGAACAACTACCCGATGAGTGGTAATAAGGACAATGTAAGTAGGTTTGACAGTAGCGTTAGGACGACTGGTTCTCGTAGTTGTATTGCCCTAACGCAATGACTCAAACAACTACGAGTGCTCCCAAGATGATGAGACGCATGCGTTATACCGTCGAGTATTGCTTGCGAAGCAACCGTAACTCGTTGTAGGTCCTCTCCAACCATTACAGTCGAGTAGCTTTCACTCCTTCGCTTGAAATATGCGGTTGGTTTACCTAACGCATGGCTTCCCCAACGCCAATAGTCGCATGAGTTCTCCTAGGCCATAACCCATGCGTTGAAAGAAACCGCATGATGCGTTCCGGAGTTGCTGTAGTTCCGTTACCGCCTTGTCGTCTTGGGTTGGGAAGGATACGACAGGCTCAGTTCAAGGACACTCAATTTCAGGCTTTCGAATCTCTGACGCTTTCTGTCTCATTTGTTCTCTCTTTTGTTTACCTTTCATTTTCACTTTCTTTTTATAGAATGTAGTGCCCAACAGTTTAAAGGAAGGGGTGAAGTCTCGGGATCCTCTCTAGTCGAGTTGTTAGATGTCTCTCTCCGGAGTCGCTCCTCTATCTTTCGTGAAAGCATACGAGTTGTTATGTTAAGCATCTAATCCTAGTCTTTATGTTATTTGTGTTAGAGGAGTTAGATGTCCCTCATGTTGAACAGTCTGACATCAAGTTGTTAGGACCTTAGTCGCTATGCGAACACTTAACACAAGACTGAAAGCGTTAGTGGTTTATGAACCAGTCATCAAGGATCATAGCCAAATGGTGACCGGCTACGTAAGCACTTTGGGCGCAGGTTTACTTGATGAATTGTCATTAAGACATCACTCTGCTATATATATAAGAAAATTGGATTCTAAAAA
The DNA here is from genome assembly GCA_026770625.1 of Nicotiana glauca. Taxonomy (NCBI): domain Eukaryota; kingdom Viridiplantae; phylum Streptophyta; class Magnoliopsida; order Solanales; family Solanaceae; genus Nicotiana; species Nicotiana glauca. Next base: position 82,777 of record MU780938.1, read on the forward strand.
AAGATTCAATTAATTAGAAGCATTCGCAGTTTTCAGTTCCTTTGTCATCATCTAAAAGAAAAGAGAAAAGAAAATTTTTAAAGACAAAACTGCTAAGCTATAAGTAGAAGTTGTTGAAGTAGAAAATGCTTACTGCTCGCTTAGTGCACGGATCATACGCTATCTCATCACTCACTAAGGCTAGCGAAAAGTGATCGAATAAAGCATTTGTTCGTACAGCTCTCGAACCTCATGCTCTATCACGCACGGAAAAGAAGCTGACTCAAAGAAATCGGTCACAAAGCTTATTTTTGCGGGTCAACAAGCTCTCGAAAAGACCTGATCCTTCCCTAACCATGAATCTTGACCCTAGTGAAGGTAGTCGATGAGAGGAATAGGTGGTTTCCAAAGGATAGAGTTATTCTATATGACGCTCTCTCTGTATTGGATGGATGCCTTAGCTGTGGGATAGAAGGCTTTTCTTTCAAGTCTTCTTTTCTTTGATCGCCTAAGTCCTTGACTTGAACACTTCACTGAAATCATGTATAAGATCATCCCTTAGTGGACTGATTCAACCTTGTAGCATATCTTGCAGCCCTTAGACCGGTCTCCCCTCATTCATGCCTTCCTTCAAGGCCTATTCTTTTGGATATCCTTGTTTCCTTCTTTCCTTGAACATCCTTTTCTTCTGATTGATGAGACTTCTGTCAGAAATCCCTTGACCTAGCCTCTCCTTGACTTGCCTCAGCCAAGTCTTCCCCAACCTCTCCTGATGTTCTTGGTGAGCTAGCCTGTCATCCACCGCCCCAACTGTGATGGTCCCCTTCGGCTAGTTCTTTCACAAGTGACCTTGTCTTCCATCTGCTTCTTCCTCCTAATTTTTTGGTCCCCCTCTCCCTTGTCAAAGCTTAGTTATCCGTGAATGAGAACTCGTTTTGCTTGTTGGCTGGCTTATGATGGTTTCTTGCCCCAATTCAACATATTCCTTTTTTTGCTCCTGCTTAGTAGGAGGCTTGTGTGCGATCTTGGTCCGGTTTCGATTCCTAAAGCCCACGGAGAATGGTGTGGAGCCTCGCTTTCCATGCTGCTCCCCCTGCCAGTGTGTTGGCGTCGATGAAGGTTTAAAGCCTCTTTCCTTCAACACCGAAAAGCTAGTAATTTTATGTGTCTTCTTGAGCGAGTGAAGTGCTTCACGGATGTGGAGCACGAACGCATAAAACTTTTGCTTTTCCTTTCCCTCCCTCGCTTGCAGTTACTTCCAATTCCAACCAATTTATAGTTAATGCACCCATAAGAACCCGACAATCCCCCGTATGGAGCCACCGTTGTTTCATATGGCATGTACTCTCTAGTCACCACTCCTCCGAGTACGACAAAGTGAAAGGAGACAAGACTCACCTCCCCCTACTTTGTCAATCACAGCCGTCTCGTCTATTCTATTCTCGAAAGCGTGTAGACAAAAGGCCCTTTTTCGGACTGTCTTGTTTTCAGGCCTCACGGCCGTACGGGGTTCTCCATTCTCAGAAAGCTTCAACTTTCCCACATGTGCGCAATCTTGCGAATAGTTTCTGCGATCACTCTACGTAATTTTATAAACCGGTTTATGCTTGTAGCTACCCCCGGGGGGAATACGTGTAATAGCCCCGCGGGGAACCCCCGCCCAGAGGCGGGAATCCCTTTGAATTTGTCTCTGCGATTGGTCTTTCCTGCAGCTGGACCGTACCTTCGCTTTGCACCTCTGGTTTGTATGCAAAATAAAATATTGAATAAGGGTTTAATAAGGAGATCTCTTAATTACTTGATCAAGGAACAGTGCTTTCGAACATTACTTACGAGAATCTCAATCCTTCTGCCTCACCTTCTGAAAGGGTAGTAAGAAGGGGGGTTCGGGTGCGCTTCTTCTTCCTGCCGGTTCAGGAGCTTAGGCCCAAGCGGTAGTAGTTTCCTAGTTGGAGTTGGCACACGTAGGCTCGACACCAGAGGTTGGTTGGCGCATTCGGTAAAGCATTCCGCTAGCTGGCGCACAACAAGCAAAAAAGCTCAAAGCCAGCCGTAAGGTCCAGAGTAGGAGCATTAGGGTAGGCGATGGCCACTGCATGGTGGAATTTAGCAAGTTGCCGGAAAACGGCACCAGCTACCCGAGCAAGATTTGTGCTCACCGGGTAAATTCGGAGAAGGGGAACTTCAACTAAGAAAGAATAAGAATAAGAAGAATTGCTTAAGTAAGGTAGTCGCTTCTTTTTTTCAGTATACTGCTCTGCTCGCAGAGCGAATGAACATAAGTCAAACCGAATATGAGGAGGAAAGTGAGATCGTTGTCCGATCTTTATCGTCGAATCCCCAAATGTGCATCTTCGAGTGTTTCAGCCGATGCCCAGTCTCCCAGTATCAATATTTCGGCTGCTCAAGCTGGTACAGGTACAGAAGTGGCTACAACGGATCAGCTTACTCCTGAGATGGATTTACCGATTGAACTAGATTTACCCACATTTTTCACCCAAGCGGATTTCCCCATGCTACCGAGTTTTGAGCAGACTACGGATCCATTCGACGATCTTTTTGATAATATATATGAAGAAATAATAGCTATAGTCCAACCATTTCCCGAATTTCAAGGGTGGGATTTGTATTTTTTGGACGAAGTTATTTCATTGTCCCTTTTTTCCCTGATGGATGAATATCATTTTTCCATTGAATGCCTCCAAGGCATATACTTAGATTTAATTCAGCCTTTTTAACCTTTTTCTTAATTATTGAATTGATGTTATATAAAAAATGAACTGACAAAGCGTCTGTTCATGGAGGTTGTTGTAGTTGAGATAGTAGGAAAAAGCCCAACTTGAAGTGACTAATCTAATCTTATTCAACCTTAGATGGGAATTAGGGCGAAGCCTGGGGCGGTCTCTACCTTCTTAACACGCGGCACACCAACTTGAAGTCTGATTTTAAAATCTCTCTCTACCTTCACAAAACTTCTCGCGCCCTTCTCGTAGTTTTGACTTGCTCTTAGGCTACCGTTGACCGGCTTCGCGAGACCATTTCGGTCTACACACATGGCTAAGCGCTATTGGGTGGAGCTTTCTCAATCCAAGCTAACTAATAGAAGAAAAGAGAAGAAAGGAAGATCTTATAAGAGACTCAACCCATCTTTACATAAGAAATTTCTTGAACGGAAAAAATAGATGCTTTGATGGACTACTTTGACTTTAGGGATTTGCTTCATCATTAGCTAAAGAAGAGAGAGAAGGGGGAAGCTTAGTCTAATTGTCCAAAGTGATTCTTTCTTGATTGGATGCCAGCTTTCTCTTAATTCCTATCGTGCACTTGCATACAAATCTATAGGTAGTTCATCTCCTTCTAAGAAAAATATCCAAAGTTTTCATTTTTGATCGAATTTCGTCTAGTAAGCCTCGAGATCTTAACGATGCTGTTGAGAATCGTCATTACCCAATCATGTATCGAACGCACCATCCCTTAAAGTAAGTAAAGGGTGCAAAGATGCGGATTTGACCCGCACCCTCTTTCTTTTTCTTTAAATAAAGAAAGTGGTGGCTAGATTCGCGTTCCCTTTCCAGACTATCAAGGATTTCAAAGATATTTCATACTGTGCCCAATCCCGAAATTGGTTCTATACATATGACCAGCAACGAGAAAAATAAATGCAATAGCTAAATGGCGATGGGCAATATCAGTCAGCCACAGACCCCTAGTTACAGGATCTAATCCTCCACGAAAAGTAAGAAATTCCGCATATCTTGACCAATTCAAGGTGAAAAATGGGGTTGCTCCCTCGGCAAACTGGGATAAAGTTGAGCCAAAAGATCTCAATTCAAGATAAATTCATGAGGAAGTGGTATCTCTTTAGGATCTACTCCAACGTTTAGAAATTGGTTAATCGGTAAAGATAGATGTACTTGATGCCCCACCCAAGAGAGAGACCCAAGTCCTAGTAGCCCTGCCAAATGGTGATTCTGGTAGTAAAAGAAAGCCCATACCTAACTCGCTATGATTGGCACGGTCCCGTGCTACGCTATTTGATCGAGATTCGAAATACCCTTCCTTGATGCCACCTTCCTTCAGAGGTAGCCCGATTGGAATCTTGTACACTTTCCTTTTCTTTCTTTTATTGATCCAGCCTATACCTATTTCCTCTTGCTTCGCGCGGCCGGGCCTCTACCTCATAGAAGATCCTGTTTAGGAAGCTAGCGCCCGCTCTCCCTCCAATATACATGTAGGGGGAAGCACCAATGAAAGTGAACCTTTATTGTTTCCTTTTCTCTTCGAACCGATTAGAAGGAAGGCAGTAGCTCCTCCTACATAATAAACTGAAATTTACTTGTATGACAGAGATTGCCATAATACCTTATACCTCAAAGTTATCCTTATCTTAATAAGACTAATTGACTAAATTTTTTAAGAAAAGCTTAAGATTAAGCATAGAAGTCGTTGTGTTAGTGCAATACGCCCTGTTTAGTCATACCTTAAGGTTGTTAGAGCATACTAATGTTCACTTTCTTAAAGTTAGCTCCTAAGCAGCTTTCGCCTATCATTCCATCTATGATAATCGCTAATTAATCGATTAGAAGGTGGAAATTTCAGACTGAGTTAATATGAGGTCGGCTCTAAGAGAATGACTCTTTCAATGACTTAACTCAAGTTCTTGTGCTATATCTCGTTCGTGATCCCCACCTGTGAATCACATCACTCCCTTTTCACTGAAGAGGCAATGCTTTAGAATTAGACTAGGGGCCTTATGCCAATCAACATCGTTCGTTCTCCTTGCCTGGGAAGAACTTCACTCCCAAGACGTTAAGCTAGCAAGACTAATAGGTTTAGGCTAGGGCGCCAACCCTCACTAGAAGTCAGTTTTCCCCCTCTTTCCTATTCAAGAGTTCTCCTCCCTAACGGCACACTGTATATAATCTCTCTAGATGGCCAATGTGAACAGTTCAATCAAACTTGTATGTGTGAAGCATATTGAAAGTGACATTGACAAAGCAAAGCACAGATTCCCTAGAATGTTAGAACTCAGACATGACAGAGAAGGTAGTCAAAAATGGTATGCTAAGCTCATTGCTTTGTCGCTTCTGTTTTCAGTTATTCAAAGAATGATGTTTTAAGCATCTCTATATTCCAGTCATCTATCTGACCTGACAAGGAGGTCGACTTTGATATCTCACCCCTGATCTTTACGGTTGGTTGAAGGTGTCTTGGAAGACGGGTCGAAATCAGATCTGGATAGAAGATTCATCTAAGCTGGCAAAAGGGCTGTCAGAAAGAGTCCAATCCCGAGGAGAGTTCATGTGTGAAATTTCTATTTTGAATGGAGGTGAGTTCAAGGGCTTCTTTGATCGGGAAATGCACGCACTTCTTTTGTTATCATTAAGGTCCCTTCCCCCCTGAGTTCAAGATGTCCCTTCCGCTTCTCTTTCACTACTTCCCTTATTGGGATTGGTCAAGCTCCTTCACTTATTGCTCGATCCGATCCGGAACCTATTGGGATAGCACCTTTTTCTCCTATTTAGTAGGTCTTCTTGCCCGTTCAGTTCCTCTACTGGTAGTCTAGTTGTAGTTTTGAGCGGGTGAACCCATGTTCTATCTCGTAGTCACCTAAGCAGCAGAGTCTGTAAACTCAAATGGTCTGAGAGTTGCCTTTGGCTTCTGAACCTCTGAAACTCGACTTACGCAAGCTACCAAGCTCCTCTTCCCCCTTCATCACTCTCTATCTCTGGCCCTTGCCATTAGTTAGCTTGCACTTCCCTTGCTTGCCCTTTGAGTTTTCAAAGTCAAGGTGCCTTTCCCTTTTCCCTTTTTCTGCCTTACCTCTTACTGAAGTGAAACAACTGACTGTTGTCTACCTTTAATTCTGTCTTCCGGGTGAAGGTCCTGCAGAGGTCTTTTTTATTGATCAAAATTGATTAGGGACAGTGAACCATGATGAAAGGAGCTATTGACCTGAGTGGTTTTCTATTTATATTTGAAAAGCAAGGTAGGTTAGTTAACGAAAGGGTAAGGTGAGGCTAGAATGGGATATAGTAAGTGTGCTACGAGTGCTCCCTTATAAGGCTTCTGCTTCTCTCTAATAACGAGAAAATGACTCTTTCAGAAAGCAAAGCTACAACTCTTCAACCTAAGCTATCTAAGCTAGAACTTAAGGTCGACCCCTTTTCATTTCCCTATTTGATTTAGTAAGGGGGAAAGGTAGTCCGCTTACCATATACAAAAGATCGATATCGCACAGAAGGCCTGATATCGCCCTATTTGAGATACTGATTCAAGTCTTAGTACTAACGAATGATCAAAGCCAACAGTCAGTCTTTCAAGTACGCCACCTCCTAGAATAGCAAGATCCTTCTTATTAGACCAATCCTTACTTTTCTTCCGTCGCTTTCCTAAAAGGGTCTTAGGGCCCAATCAATCTCAATACTGTTGATGCAATGGACTGACAGAGGGTGAAAGCCTAGAAGACGCCTGCCTCAAAACCAGTCATCCGAGTGGGGCCCTGCGACATGTGCCATATTTAGGTTGCTTGCTTCCTTACACTAAGACCACTATCAGGCTTAGAGCCAAGGGGCCACTGCTTGCACGGACATAGGGGCATACGAACATAGGGGTAGAGTAGAGGTTTTTCCAATGCAGGATGGAATGGACTAGATGGACAGCTAGCACTGCCCCCTCACTTCCCACTTCCAAGAGAGGACTCGAAGACTTAGACGGAAACCCCTTTATATCGCTCCTGCAACAGAAAGACTCAATCAACAGCCGTATAATCAAGCAAAAAACAAAGATAAATATTCGAGGGAGGAAGATGCTCTCCCTTACGGTCGAGTTACTTTGTTCCTTCCTCTCGCTTCGCTCGAGCATCTTCAAACCTCACTCCGGCGAATGGGTACCTAGGCTTCTCTTGCCAATGTATACAAATAGACAGACCTGGCGAACTATCTTTCCAAAGCCCCTTTCTTGCTGCAAGTATAATGATTAGACGAAGAAGAGGCCGTCAGACCAGAAAGAAAGCTACCCTTTGAAGCTAGATTGAGATTTAGGTAATGGGCCGTCAGACAGAGACTGAGCGCAGACGCACCCGAGGAGTTTGATTTCTACGCTTCTTCTTCCTTTCTGAAGGGCACTTTCTTTCTCTTGAAAGATTTGATGCGCCACACGACTTACCCAATAGCTTTTCGATTGTTGGCACCGACTCCCCCTTTCAAAGTAAGATAGTTTCGAACAACATATATGATATTGTAACTTTACTCTTTTCATCCAACTCGAAATATCGTAAGAGAAGCACTTTTACGCCCAAAAAGTCCCATGTCTTTCCGGACCAACCACCGGCGATTTCCGACAAGTCTTTTCCCGGGGGAGCGGAAAAAGAAAAGAAAATGAATCAAAGCAATGGACTTGCTAATTTCAGAATACATCACATCTCTAGGGTTAACCCTGTCTATCGCCCTTCTTGTGGCTTTTAGGGCTGGACAGGCCAGAAATCTAAATTCCATTAATATGGGGAATAAGCTCAATCAATTGACTATAGATACGCTAAAAGAAAGAATCGTATCCAAAGTAGAAATGCTTGTACGGGTTTATAAAGAAACTACTCCAGGTTTGGACTTTGAGCTGCCTCCCATAGAACCTATTGCTCAGCAGATCCTTTTTACAGAGGAAAGTATTCCCTATCTTAATTCCCTATATACGAGTCTCATTGAGAACGGGACCCAAGGGGAATACTTTATCCAAGTTATACAATTTATTCTAGGATAGTCTTTCTTTTTCTGATGGTTCCTGACGTACTGGAGTTATAACATTTGAATTTCTCTTACATTCTACGTTCACTTTCACACTGAAGCTTGAAAGGAAAAGTCAATTAAGAGAAATTCATAGCTATCTCCCGCAGGCTATTCTTTAGATCGTTCCACTCGTTTAAGAATACTCATACAGTCTAATAAAATAATAAAAAAACCCAAAGAAAAGAAGCGAGGCTCGCTGAACTATTGATTAACGTCCTTCAAAGAAAAGAGCGTATTCTATTCCTTGCATGAAGAGTTTGATCCAGGCTCAGGATGAAAAGCTGGCGGCATGCTTCACACATCCAATTCAGACTATGTTTTCGATCAATCTCATTCGCTCTCTCAAATTTCTTATAATAAGAAATGAAATGTCTGATTTGCTCTTTCACCTAGTTAAAGAAAGGTAATTGTCCGCCCAATAGAGCTTAGCCATGAATAGGCCGAAATGGTATCGCGAAGCCGGTCCCCGAAATCCCAGCGACAAAGTCAAACTTAGACAAGCCTGCTTAAAGCTAGCTTTCTAACTCTTTGATTGATAAATAGAACTAGATCTCGACCTGGCTTTCTCAGCTTTCAAAGAAAACTGTCTGTAACAACTGCTTTCAAGCATCAAGAATTGATGATGCCCCCCTTAGAACAGCAACTAGGCCCCCGGTAAATGGAACGGGCTGGAAAGAAACAACAATAGCAACTCCTTCTAAAACCCCAGGGAAAGGGGAGA
>MU780946.1:4375-44975 GCA_026770625.1 Nicotiana glauca
TGACCAGAGTATTATCCAACGGCGCCCTATGTCTGACGGATATCGAAGGAAGATGCGTCGACATGGCCATCAATTCCGATGCGGTCAAGAGATACTATGTGTAATTTCTTTGATCTTGGCAGTTATTTATTCGTTTGTTTGTATTTGGTTCTATTGGATAATGGAATGATGGAGGTAGTTCTTTCTTCCATCCAAACACTTATAACCTTCGCTTACCCTTTTTTAGCCTTATTTATTCCTTCATACCCTCTCTCGGAATCATCAAAGAGAACGAAAAATAAAGAAAAGAGAAAACAAGAAAAATAATAAGAAAAATCATAAGAATACAGTGAACTAAGTTCGACCTGATTCCTCCAAAAGGATATGTAGGCGCCTCACGGCTCGGTCGCAAGGTGACAAATGTCACAGAAATATCAAAATTCCCCAAACAAGAAAACTGGGGCAGAAGTTATGTTTTCGAAAAAGTTTGATTCCGAGAGTTGTAATCTCTTACCCATCAAGTTCATTTTAGATAACCTTTTTCTTTTTCCTTTGACCACACAAAACCCACATCTTATGTCCAAAAAAGACCTCCCGATCATTATCTGAGAAGCGCCAAGTCAGACAGTCGAAAGGCAGGAACAACACATTGATCATCGACAGGACTAAGGTCATAAGCCGTAGAAATCAATCGGCGAAAGAATGCCCGGTGGGGGAAATCCTAGCGACAACACTCCAATCCCCAGTCGAAAAACAAAATGAGAGAGTCTTATCGGTGAAAACCGTCACAGGCACCATAAGGCGATGCAAGCTGAGAAAAATAAAATGAGAGAGTCTTATCGGTGAAAACCTTCACAGGCACCATAAGGCGACGAGAGCCGAGAGAAATGAGAGAGTCTCATTAGTGAAAACCCCTCGAAGGGCACTATGAGGCGACATGATGCATTTGGCAAAGAGGATCGGCATACGCCAAGGAGTTAGGCACCTGTTTATCCCCAGCAGATAAAGACCTCAGAAAGATTGATTGATAAGAATAGACTGGGTCGATTAATTTGGAACGCACGACATGATCATTAGAACCAATCATATCATCCAGATAAGTTCTTTCCTTTTCTTTCAGCATTTGGTTCAGAAAGATTTTTCCTTTCCCTTTCTTTGTTTAAATTCCAGAAATTTTTAGAAAGGATCTTCAGAGCTTACCGCCAGTCGCCAGGGGGTACGAAGCAAGCCAAAGGATAAACTGGCTTCGAAAGTAAAGAAAGAGGCCGAAGGGCGACGGTCGAGGAATTTATGGATCAAAGAAGATCCCCAGCAAAACCTCACTCGACCACTGGCCAAGGATGGTCGGGTATCATAGAAGGCGGTGAATGGATAAAATGGAAAATCCACCCCCGACAGAATATAATCCCCAGCAAGTAAAGTTACCCCCAACCAGTCTGGGGAGCACCCAGCAAGGGAAAGGGAAAATCCATCCTCAGCAAGAGTGGCGTAACCACTCACCATGCTCGAACTAACAAAAGTTCTTTTGATTTTTGCAGGAAAACAGAAGCTGACAAGAGAGAAATTACGCCTCAGAGAAGGTCACCAAAACTAGGGCGGAAATTTTCCGCCATCCTCGGATTAATGAGGAAACAAATCCAATATCTTCCATGTTTTTTTAAATCGGGCGCCCACCTGTATAACGAGAGGAATATTTTCATGTCATTAGATAAATCGGGCGCCCACATGTATAACGAGCGGAATACTTTCTTGTCACTAGATAAATCGGGCGCCCACCTGTATAACAAGCGGAATACTTTCATGTCATTAGATAAATCGGGCGCCCACCTGTATAACGAGCGGAATACTTTCTTGTCAATTAGATAAATCGGGCGCCCACCTGTATAACGAGCGGAATATTTTCTTGTCATTAGATAAATCGGGTGCCCACCTGTATAACTGCTGTGTTACTGCTGTTGCTGTACTGCTGTAATTGCTACTGCTTTACTGATCATCCTCCCTCTTCTTTATTTCCAAATATCAGGTACACAGTTGGTACTCCTTGTAAAGATGAAATTGAAGCATGAAATACAAATGAGGAGTTGAAGTTCTATGATTTATTTTTAATCATATTCTGAATTAAATTGTATATATATACAGTAGTTAAGTTCACATGATCATGTAATCACTTTAGTATGTATGACTAAGTGATGAACTGTGGTAGTTTAGTGTGTAAACCCCATTTCTATGCATGTTAATTAAAAGGGGAACTAATGATATAGTACGCATGTCTTGCTATCTCCAGTAGGTTTCGTTTTCAGCCTATTCAAAAAATGCATCAAATCTTTCAGTTAAATCGCTTAGTAGTTTGAGTTAAATTTTTACAACTTGTGTATATAAAAATTTACAAGAACGGACTGCCCTATCGTATCATTTGCGGATTTAGCAAACCATGTTCAAAACCCAACTATAACAACTCGTAAGCATGTAATTAACTAGGACATTTTCTTTATCGTTAGAAACAAGAATGAGTAGAGAATCATAGTTGCTTTAGGATCGGCCTTAATAATCATGAGACGAGCCTCGCCAAATAACATACAAATTGCGGGGCCCTCAGTATGTGGTTACTTTAAATGTTTAGATTTCGGGACGTGCCGTTTAGCTAATTTTACGGCCTTCTCAAAATAACGAGACGCTAGTCGCTTTAGGCGCGCCTTTAATAAGTTATTTCCCTAAATTCGGGTGTATATTTATGTGACCCAAATCCAAATCTCAACGAAGTCAAAGTGTGTTAAAGGCCACAGGCGTACTGGTACGGTGTGGTCCGAAATACATTTTCACGGCGTTGCAAGTCTTTGTTAAAAAATAATAATAATATTAAAAAGGGGTTAAAAAATTAAAATTCTCACATAAGTTAGAGCATGTATAAAATCAGATAATTTAGCAAAATATAACAGTTGAGCGACCGTGCTAGAACCACGGAACTCGGGAATGCCTAACACCTTCTCCCGGGTTAACAGAATTCCTTATCCGGATTTTTGGTTCGCAGACCGTTAAAAAGAGTCAAACCTTTCCTCGATTCGGGATTCAACCGGTGACTTGGGACACCATAAATCTTCCAAGTGGCGACTCTTAATCTTAATAAACGAATCCCGTTTCGATTGTCCTTTAATTGGAAAAACTCCCTTTACCACGCCCTTCGCGGGGTGCGGTAGCGCCGAAAGGAGGTGTGACAATGAGTAGTTCTATTTGTTAAGTTAGATAATTTACAGTTGGGATAGGGGTGAATGACTCTCGAGAATGGTTTTATTGTGTTCAAGATTTGGCATGTAATAATCAGGTGTCTTAAGGTTGTGTATGTGGCTAGGGACTGTGTTTTCATTAGAAAAGATCAAGACTTGTGGTATTTTATGTTAAGTATGGGATTCTATGTATCAGTATTTGGAAAGTATCAGTATCGAATTTCAGATTCGCATGAAGTTCTTCGGGGTAAAGTGCTCTGGAATGTGGTAATTCTTGGAACGGTTGAGAGAATATTCAGTGGCTCATGGTTTTGAACAGTGTGGTCTTATGTGCGAGTCTCGTGTGGTAAGCCTGGATTGAGGCGTTGTGATGCTACAGCGAGGGAGAAATATCAAGTGGATGATGAACAAAAAAGGAGAAATTTGATAGATGGAATAGCTTGATAGTAGATCGAATCGGTATGGTAAGGATATGATTAATTCTTCGTATGTATTTGAGGTAATGAGCTTTTACTGGTATTGTGCAGGAAGGCTCTTGATTTCTAACAGCTTGCTTAGCTTGGTTCGGGTAGAAGGATTCAGTCCTGGCAGTTTAGCTTGTGCAATGAAAAAAGGGAGATGGAGTTCTCATGTTATCCTAGTATGGTATGGTATATATGATATATTATGGAGAATTGGAATTGTGTGTGTGAGGTTACAGTTCAGTTTTGAATGGAGAGTCATTAGAATTTTAAGCAGCACGAGCAGTTTTAGGTGATTGGAGGATCGAGCTTCAGATGATTAGGGTGAATGATCCTCATATGACTAAAGAAATGGNCTTAATAGATCGACTATTGATATCTGAGTTTGTTTGGTGGCACATGGGGAATTTCAGAATATCTTTTGTGGAATGATTGGGTACCCGAGGTGTAATATGTATTTATACTGCAGAATTTGGGATCAGGTATAGTAATTTGTGTGCTATGTGGAGCTGGAGACTGGGAGTTCTCATGTTCAAGCTATGTAGTGGTTGTGGATAGTGTGTATTGGTACCGTTAGTGGCTATTGGGGGTTTGGAAGCCCGAGTGGATCTTTCTTTGCTTTGTATATTAGATTCTAGATATGATGTCAGGGTGTAGACTGGTTGTCTCAGTGTTGGGTTATTCTAAACTATTGTGCTATGGGTTATGTCGGAAAAGGCCACAGGTTGCATGGCGAGGTGCATCGGACTATGTTCTAGCTGAATGGTTGTGTTCCAAAGACCAGCGGACAGCTGGGAAGGATTGCTTTCCTTAATTGGGTCTTTGTGACGGGTGTCGATATAGAGGTTTCTACCATTGATTCAGTTCCGGTATTGAAGGACTTCTTCGAATGCGTTCCTTATGGCCGGGCATGTCGTCGGGCGAGATTGTGGATTTCAGCATTTATTTGGCGTCGGGCACCATATCGTACGACTCCGGCAGGAGTTATAAAAAGTGGAAGGAGCAGCTTCAGGCTTCTTGGTATTGAGTTCGTTGGCAGGCCGATGTGGCTACGTGTTTAGCTTGAGTTGGCTTGGTTGGCCCCGATATGTATTGTTGAGGGATAGGTTGAATCTATCGTTATTGAGCTTGTTATTGATCTGGAGAGATCTATGAGTTGCTTTTTCGGTGCTGTGAGGCATTATGATTTTCGGACTGTGGGCACATATAGTGCGGTGCTATCGAGATTCATAGTAGGAGTTGAGGGAGAAGGACCTCAGTTGTGTTTGAGTTTGGTAGCTTACAACGCTATAAGTAGATAACATTATGCACTCAGTATGATTACGACCGATGCTCGGTATTTTGTTATAATAAGCAAATTTGGCTCGATGTGCATCTCCCTATGTGAGATATTTGAGTGCATCGGGTGGCACGCCGCCACGGGGATGTTATCTAGGTCAGGTTGCACGCCGCAACAGTGTGATGTTGAGAATAGTTTTCCATATGTTACTTGGTATGTCTTGCTTCCTGGTTTCTGAGGAAAGTCCGTATCGGGTGTTGCTCGGCGAATGGCGCATCGGTTGTGTCCTTTCAGGATCGTGTGGTGTATATTACTTGCTTTGCCATGGGTATAATGATTTGTTTGGGTTCTAGATATCAATCGTGCGTGGTTGTCAATTTCGAGTATAGCGACTTAAGGTGCTTCATGTGTAACAGTGTTTGGATAAGATCGCACATTGTAGCAAGGCTACGTGGAGATTAGACCCTTCGGGGTAGATTCGGGTATTCTATTTCTATGATGTGGGACGGGGTCCCAGCCTTGTGTTATGATGGTACTGAGGAGTTTGAGTTACAGCTCTTTGGTTGGAGTCATTTGTCATGATTTGAGTATGTTCAGACCGCCCATCATTGGTGCGTGGATTATGCAAGTTGGGGCTTAGGCCTGTGATGAGGCATCATATCACCAGAGTGGTTCATTGAATTCGAGGTGATCGTTGGAGTCATTAATGAATGCGAAAAGATGTGATTTCAGCTGATTAGAGGGTTTATATCGAGGTTTGGCCCGGAAATCTGTTGTGGTATTAGTCAACAGGGAAGTGGCGTTATATATGGGTGTCCTGAGGAATGGTTACGGTTTATCGCGTATTTATCGTTGGCAGTATATGAAAGTTTTAGAATAAGACTTTAGCTAAAAAGAGGTTCCTATCGATAATTGAGTATTGTGGGCAACTGCTGTGAATAGTGACTATCGTTTCGAGGGTTGGATTGTGTGATATATTGTATGATTTCAACTGAGGTTGCAGGTGTGGGTTATTACAGCTGGTACGGGTTTATTCTGGGTATGATTTCGGAAAGTGCAATGTGGTTATACGGTTTACAGTCTAGATGGGCTATGAAATTTCAGATGTGTTGTATTATCGGACCTATGTAAGATAGGGTGATGAGGGATCACCCCGGGTATATGCTAGCTAAGGTCATTCAGCTATTGGTTGGCTTCTAGGACAACTCTAGGTACGCTTGAGGACGAGCGTTTGTTTAAGTTGGGGAGGATGTGACGACTCGACCCGTCGTCTCATGTGTTGTCGCTCCGTTTCTGCCATTTTATGCTTCTTCGTATTTTGTTATCGGTATGCGGTGTGTTAGAGTTGACTTGGATTGGTTTTGATAAGAAATGAGACACTTAGTCTCTTTAAGGAAAGCTTAAGTTGGAAAAGTCTACCGAATGTTGACTATTGAGTTAGAGGGCTCGGATGTGATTTTCGGTGATTCGGTTAGCTTCAGGGGATGATTTGTGACTTAGGAGTGCGATCGGGATCGATTTTGGAGGTCCGGTGTAGAATTAGGCTTGAATTGGCGAAGTTAGTATTTTGGCGATTTCCGGTTGATAGGTGAGATTTTGATCCGGGAGTCGGAATGAAATTCTGAGAGTTGCAGTAGCACCGTTAGGTGATTTGGGGTGTGTGTGCAAAATTTTGGGTCATTCGGACGTGGTTTGGTCGGGTTTTTGATCGAAAGTGTATTTCGAAAGTTTTTAAGAAACTTAGGNAGGGTGATTTCGGATGGCTAACTGGATGAAATTTGGAGTTTAAGGACTGCTGAAGGATCTGGTATCTGATATTTTCGCTTCTGCGGAAATGGAACGCAGAAGCGGTTCCGCAGAAGTGCATGAGGAGTCGCAGAAGTGGAAAGTGGACGTTTGGACAGGAACCGCAGAAGCAAATTTTATTCCGCAGAGGCGAAATCGCTTCTGCGATAGGTGGACTATAGAAGCGGTTTTCGGGCAAATTAAGAGACCGCAGAAGCGGGTTATTTTCCGCAAAAGTGGGACCGCAAAAGCAGAAATAGGCCTGGGCAGAAAGGTTAAGTTCTAGAAATGGGACTTCGTTCCCATTTCCCATTTTTTACGATTTAGAGCTCGGTTAAGGCGATTTTTTGTCCAATTTTCATAGAGAACAACGGGGTAAGTGTTCTTAACTAAATTTTGATTGTATAACTTGAATCTATTACGAGTTTTAGCATTTAATCAGAGAATTTTGTTGGAAAAGGGTATAAAACCCTCTTGGATAGAATCAAGGATTTGAGGGTCGAAATGATATGGGAATTGAATGATTTTTACATGGTTAGACTCGTGGCGAGATAAGGAAGCCGGTGATGTTAATTTTATAATTTTTCGAGACGTGGGCCCGGGGCCCGGGTTTTGCAAATTTCATGAATTTTGATGTTTTTTGAATCTTTTCGATTGGGTTAGGTCCCTTTAGCCTATTATAATGTATTCGTTATGGCTTTGAGCAGATTCGACGCGTGAGGAGGTCGATTTGCAAGGCAAAGGCATCGCGAGCTAGAGATTTCACCGGTTCGTGGTGAGTAATACTTGTAAATGATACCCTGAGGGTTTGAAACCCCGGATTTGCACATGATAGTGCTGTATTGAGGTGACTTGCACGCCGGATATGAGCGTGGGGTAGAGCACCATTGGGAATTGTAACTTGGTCCGTCCCGGTTGTTGATTTTTATCGCGTATTTGACTGAAACTACTTGTTATCATCATAATTTAGGTTGATTGCCATGTTTGGGCTTCGTGCCTACTATGTGAATCCTTCGGGGATTGATATTATTATTTTAGCATATCTTGCATATCATTTGGTTTAGCCCAAGGTTTTAAATATTGTTTTGCAAACTCAGCCATACTTCTAAGTTTTGAAACCTCAAATGATATTTTAAATGATATTTCGGGCTGAGAACTACTGTTTTACAAATGCCCAAGGGGCTTATGTTGATTTCTGGACTGATTATGGGTGGCTCGGGCTGCGCGCCATAGCCGTGACTTAAAACAGTGGTAACAATGGCACTGTGTGATGTGACTTGAAACATTATGGGTGGCTCGGGCTGCACGCCGCAGCAGCAACTTGAAACAATGGTGACAATGGCACTATATGATGTAAATGGGTCAGGTAACAATGATTGACCATGATTTGATGGATGCCAAGAGATGGCTTGATATTGCGCTTGGGCTGTAGGAGCCCTTCTGGAGTCTGTACACACTCCCAGTGAGCACCATCGACGATAAATGAATATGGGTGGCTCGGGCTGCGCGCCGCAGTGGGTACTGGAATGTACCATCATATGCATTGCATTGCACTCATGCATTTGTTCCTATTTGTACTGGTTGTCATGACATACATCACACTCATTTCATTGGCATCCATGCTACTTCTTGCACTGTTTACCGGATACCCCGGTGTTATTTGTTGATGGAGTGTTGTGCCCAAGGGGCTGACTTACGTGTTGACTGCACTATTTGTGTCGCGTTCATTTGCTTAAACTATTGAAAATGAGTATTTTCAAAAGTGGTTTTAACTGAACCAAGATGTTTACCAACGGATTTCACGATTTTACCGTTCTTCTCAAAAAGGGTTGTACTGTCCTATATAGCATGATGGAGTGCCTTACGTGATTTCTTGCTTTCAGATATTATTTACTTTTATTACTCACTGAGTTGGAGTACTCACTTTACTCGCTGCACCTCGCGTGCGGTTGCAGGTATTGTTCTCCCGGTAGTGGGTTATTAGTGGATTGAAGGCATTATTATTAAAGCTGAGCAATGTGACCGCCAGCGTTCGCGGCACCGGACTTCATCTTTTGAATTCCAGATTTTATTTTGTATATATTATTGGCCATATAATGGTGTTCAGTCTTCTTTAGATACTCGTGACTTGTGACACCCCGGTTAGGGCTGTGTTGGGTTGGATTTCCGCATATATATACTCTATTTGGTATTATTAAACCATGTTGCACTATAATTGCATTAAATAATTATCTTTAAAGGATGGATTGGGTGGAATGGCTGGCCTTGTCTCCACGAGAGGCGCCATCACGATCAGGTTTGGGATTTGGGTCGTGACAACGGAGCAACAATAGCAACAATAGCAACAATAAATCAATTGAAGAAAGAGGAGAATCCACAAAACAAAGCTGATGTTCGAGGCTCAAAATCAGATGCTAAGGGCCTCCAAATCCGATCTTCACCATTCAAATAAAATACCAACATGTTGTGAACACTCAACCAAAATATCAGCTCGATCCAACGGTTGACAAATCGGATAACTTGATTGACGTTGGCTGGCCAGAATAAAAATATGCAGCAAAACAAATATTTTTCTTCTCTCTTCTCTCTGGATGAAAGCTCTCTAAAAAACAACTCTTATGTGCTTAAGTCATTCAAAGACTTGTATCAATTAGCATAGAATGATTCTCCAAGGTTGTCCTATTTATAGATCATGAGTGGTGCTTTCTCTTAAAGCCAAAACCAACTCTAAATAAGAATAAACACTGAATTCAATTCCGAATAGGAATGGAAACCAAAAGAGTATAGGATTCGGCCATTGGGCCTTTGGCTAGACAACATGGACATGTTCCCAACAAACTTCCCTCCAGTCAAGGGGTCAAATGTGTCTTCACGTAGAGGAACTATTGTTAGGTTTCATGCCTTCCACATGCTTATCTGCAAGCTTAATGGCGAAGTCCTTAGGCTTCTCCATATAAATCTCCTCATTTAAATCACCATGAAGAAAACCTGTCTTGACATCCATCTGCTCTACTTCTGAATCTAGCCTTACGGCTAAGCCTAGAACCACATGAATAGAAGACAACTTCACAACAGGGGAGAAAATTCTATCAAATTCAACTCCCTTCTTCTGGCCAAAACCTTTAACAACTAAAATCGCCTTGTACCTAGGCCTAGAGCTATCGTTATCTTTCTCTATTCTGAATATCCGTTTGTTAGATAAAGCTCTATTACCTTTCGGCAATTTTACTAACTTATATGTGCCATTCTCATTGAGTGACTTCATATCATCTTCCATGGCTTCTATCCACTGATCTTTGTGAGTATCTTTCATGGCTTCATCACAGCTCCCAGGTTCTCCCATGTCAGTCAAAAGAACATACTCATCAGGAGAATAGCGCATGGATTTTTGCTTCTCCCTTGTAGATCTTCTAAGAGAAGTTTCAGGAGCATTCAGAGTGGTTACCTAAGCAGGAATTGGTTATTGATCAACCACAACTTCATCAACTGGAGCATCCATAACATCTACACCATGATGATAATTTTGATCTTGATCATTATCTTCATTATTGTCTTGGGTTCCTTCATGTGCAATAGGTGCCTTAGCAATAGAAACTGGATCTGTTACTGTGTATGGGTCCACTAAATCGTAGAGTACCTGGTCATCTACAAGGTTCTACTAAAAGCACTTAATGAAACAGTAATAAATGAGGCAGAGAATTTTTACGTGGAAAAATCTCACACAAGGGGATAAAAAAACCACGACCTACACCTGTAGAATTTTAACTTCACTAACTTGTAATCTACCTATTACAAGCCACTTTACAATACTTTCTATTGCAAAGGATTTACTCAACTAACTTGTGGTGCCTTTACCACAAGCCACTTTATGACTATCCTAGTTACAAACGCTTTTTCTAACTTGTGATGCTATCACCACAAGCCACTTTGTAACTCTACAATTACAAAGACTTTTCCTTATGACTAAATCTAGTCACAACATAAACTCAAGGAGTTTACGAATTTACAAGAGGATTCCTAATCAAAATGCTTCTAGATAAACTGTTTAGTAGATACAGTAGGTACAATAACAAGGTTACAACTCAACTAGGACAACAACAATCTATCTTTTAGGAACTAGTCCGTAGTAGCGCTCAACCTTATTCTTTAAGCTTGTGAGGATTGATTTCTCTATTTGTTTTGCAAGAGGCTTGAATGAGAAATAGAAGCCTTCCTGTCATGTTTTGTATAAAGCTCATTGTGGGTACATCTTGGTCACACTTGAAGTCATGTGAGTATTTTGTTTGGTTAGAGAATGAGTGGGTAGACAGTGCATTGCAGTGCGGAAGAAACAATTTCTTCAGTCACTTTATTTTGAGCTGTGTCCCAATGACTTTGTACTGCTATGAGGAAACCACAAGAGTATCAGGTCCTTGTGTTGGTTCCTAGCTCCTGAAGCTGTATCAGTTCACCTTTAGCTGGAATCTATTAAAAGTTGCATCAATCCAAGTAGGTCAGGTTCCCTATCTGGTTCTTGATAGTAAGTTTGTTAGATCATCAAAACATAAGCCAAGAGTATTTAAGATCTATCAATTTCCCCCTTTTAGATTATGACATAGCTTAATAATTATAAGTAGGAGTTAGGGCAGTAAAAAGAGTTCCCCCTGAGATTAGGCCTTATTTTACAAAGCAAAATAGTATAAGAACCATTTCCCCAATATGTTTCCCCCTGAGTCCTATATTATTTTTTCCCCCTTTAGGCATCATTAAAAAGAACAACAACACAAAGAAGTCAAGCTAAGCTAACTCATGCCACATATGTGCACACAATCATGATAGAGAATAGAACACAGAGAGAAAGTGCTTGACATAATTAAAAAAGGATTCATATTAATCATGATTTAATATGCCTCTGCCTTTTTGAAAAATAAAGGGGCAACATTGGACTTATTCGCAGGAGCAGTAGTAGTACACCCCAACCATCAGAAAAGAAACATAAAAAAACAACCACCAAACATCAACAAAGAACAAAAAACAAACATATCAAGATAACTGGTTACTGAAGGGGTTCTTAGGGGGCACTAGGAGGAAAAGGCTTGGTAGATGCGGCAAGTTTCTAGAGAACAAGGTTTATTAGGGCGTTTCCCATTGAGCAGTTCACCCTTTAGGTTCTCATCTTGTGCCCTGAGATAAGCATTTTCCTGTGTCAAACGAACCACTTCATCATTCGACATGGGAACCACTCGGGCTTCCTGACCTTCCAGGATAGCATTCCTGGCCTTTAACCGACGAATTTCCTCAGCTGCATTGTCCTGGGCATTGATGAGCTGAGAAACAGTTAATATACTTCCTACCCTCCCCCCCATACTTCTCAATACACTCTCACTCTTCCAAGGCTGTCTGTGAGAATGTCTGCTTTCGAGTCCCCACTTTACCTGTTCCTAATGGAACCTTAAAGAATTTGAACACCGGAGTAAGCAAGAATCCATAGGGAAGCCCATGATTACCGTCCTTGAAATTGGCAACCTTCTGCATGTGTTCAATCATTATGGCAGGCAGACTCACAGGGTTGAAACCGTCTAGTTGCTCCATTAGGAATAGGACAGACTTAGAAGTCACAGACCTCCTTTCTGCTCTAGGCAACATGACTTTGTTAACCAACTCAAACAACAGCTGGTAGATAGGGAGTAGTGCTTTCTTATGGATATGGTCCCCTTTCTGATTAGCATTTTCTTTCACCACTGAATTTCTGAAGTTATACTAACAGACATCTCGTACACTCGGCACCCCAACTGCAGGAACGTTCAAAATCTCTTCAAGCAATTTCACATCAAAGACGATATCTACCCTATTGACCAAAGCACATACATGGTCAGTATCAACTAGAAAGAGACTAGCGAAGAAACTTTGTACCTCCTCCTTATACACTTTAGGTGCATCAATGTGAAATAGATGCACTCATTGTTGAAACTCGACCATTTCCAGAATTTGGCACATTCCGGCCATCTCAAAGATTGTTGGGTTGAACGTAAGAACCAGCAGAACTTTTTGATGCCTCAGGCGCTCAGAGCCAAGGCATACCTCACTTCTCGCTTTCTTCCCATAACAAGATTCTTCAACAGTTTCAGACTTGCGTTTCCTAAACTTTTCTCCACTGACTTTCCCTTTTCCCTTGGACTTGACTAGTATATCCTCATCACTCACTACCTCCTTTATCTTGGACTTAGATATTGAACCTTTCTATGTTGAACCATGCTTTTCCTTATTCGAGGACCGCCTAACAAGAGAACCAGGTTCCTCAGGAGTTCCCTCTTCCACCTCGACTAAAGGAATAACTTCATCACTTACAGGTACCCCATCCTTCACCAACTTTCTTATTTTCTTCTTACTAATCTTCTTGCTCTTTTGGAGAGCAGAGTGGTATGCCACTTTGACTCGAAGCCTGGTAGTAGGTCGCTTGATTTCAGACTCAGCGGTGGAGACAACCTTTTGCTTACATATGAACGCATCAAGGGACACGATATCTAGGTCTTCTTCATCACTAGATCACATTTTAAAATAAATGACACATTTCACACTTTAAACTGTTCATTTAACTATTTTACAAGCTTCTATAAAATTCCTTTTTTTCCTCTTAAACTCGTTACGATTTAACTACTGAAAGTAAGGGTGTTAAACGGGTGGGCTGGGCCGGGCCTCTATTTTTTTTGACCCGTACTGGTTACGGTCCGAGCCAGTTTCGGGTTGGTTCTTAACGGGTTTAACGAGTTTGGATTCATCCGGATAAAAATTGAACCGTAAGGGTTATGGGTTTAGTGTATTTTTAATTTTTTTTTGGAATTTTGTATAACTATTGTAAGTTATATTAATACTTTGTATTAATTTAAAGAATACAAGGAATATGGGAAAAATTGCACTTATAAAAGTTAATTAACAAAAAAATAGTAAAACTAAATTTTCATGCATAATAAATTAATAATACTTCAAATTAATCTAACAAACTAAAACATTAAGTATAAATATGTCTAATGATTTTAAAATAACACAAATTATCAAAAAATCTTAAATACGAATTTTCGGAGGATGCTCAAGACAATACTTTATATGCCTCCTAAAACTGCCTATGCCACACTCTGAATGAAATTTTAACACTTGACCACAATTCTTGCACTTTAATTTTCGACCTTCTTCATTTTCTTCTACCACCTCAAAGTGTTGCCAAACATATGAGCGCACTCTAGAAGTACGAGGCATGATTTAACTTGAGATTTGAGAATTGAGAATTTGAGATTGAGACTTGAAGTCTTGCAAATTGGATAATGAGAGAAATTGAGATTAAGAAATGAGTATTGAATGAAGAAATGAAGAAGGGGGGGGGGGGATTATTTATAGTCTTAGAGAAGGTTAGTTTTGTAAATTGAAAAAGGGTTAAAAATTAAGAAAAAAGGCTATTTATGCAATATTTCCGTTGGCCAACGGACAAATTCAAGGTCTGACCTGTAACGACCCAACCGGTTGTTTTGAGTCTTAGTGCGTCGTTCAGCAGTTTGAGGCCATGAGCAGCTTTATTTCAGTCATTATGACTTGCACGCACGGTCGGAATTGAGTTTCGAGAAATCCGGAGTTGATTTGGGAAGAGAATTCCTAATCTAGGAGCCTAAAGATGAAAGAATGAACTTGGATAGGAATTTTGAGAAAACGACCTCGGAATTGGGATCTGAAGGTTCCAGCAGGTTCGTATGATGATTTCGGACTTGGGCGTATGCCCGGTTCGGGTTTTGGATAACCCGGAAGCATTTTGGTGCCTATTATGGAAGTTAGTACTTTAGAAGGAATTTCATAAGTTTGGCTTGAAGTGAATTTCAGTGTTATCAATGTTCGTTTGGATTCCGAGAATGTGAATAACTGTGTATGGTGATTCTGGAGTTGGGGGCGTGATCGGAAGTGAACTCGGAGGTCCGTAGGTCATTTTGGAGCCATTTGGCTAAAGATAGAAATTTAAAGGTTTTTGAGAAGTTTGACCGGAGGTGGACTTTTTGATATCGGGGTTGGAATCCAATTCCGAAAGCTGGAGTAGGTCCGTAATGTCAAATATGACTTGTGTGCAAAATTTGAGGTCAATCGGACGTGATTTGATGGGTTTAAACATCGGAAGTAGAAGTTTGAAAGTTTAAAGTTCATAAAGCTTGAATCGGGGTGTAATTTTTGGTTTTAGTCTTATTTGATATGATTTGAGGCCTCGAGCAGGTCCGTAATATGTTTTGGGATTGGTCGGTAGGTTTGGTTGAGGACCCGGGGGCCTCGGGTGGATTCCGGGTGGTTAACGGATAAAAAATGGAGTTTTGGAAGGCTGAGTTTTTGCTGGTTGCTGCCATAACCGCATCTGCGGTTTTTGGACAGCAGATGCGGCAAATCGACCGCAGAAGAGGTTTTGGGCTAGAAGAGAAGGGACCGCAGATGCGGTCATATTTCCACAGATACGGGACCGCACCTGCGGTGGGGCTATCGCAGAAGCGGATTGGGGCGGCCAGGTTGGGACCGCAGATGCGGTCGTTTTTCCGCAGATGCGGGACCGCACCTACGGTGGTGGAGCCACAGAAGTAAAAAAGGTACATCATGGTGAGGACCGCAGATGCGGTGTTGGAACCGCACCTGCGGAACCGTAGAAGCGGTCTGGAGGCCGCAGGTGCCGAAATCGATGGGGCAGTGAGTCCTTTTAAAAATCGGGAGATGGTCATTTCTCTTCCATTATTCATGGCTTGGGCAATTTTTGGGGAGCTTCAAGAGGGGAGTTTTTGTCATCAACATCAAGGTAAATTACTCCCACCTATTTTTAGTTAAATACATCAACCAAGTATAGATTTGAACATTTAAATTTGTATAAATTTGAGGTTCTGTGGAACATCTAGGATATTAGTAACTTGGAATTTAGACACGATTTTGGGGATGAAATTAAGAGAAAACTTTATATTTGAGCTCGTGAGTTCATGGGTAATCTTTATCTTCGAAAATTTTTGGATTCGGGCACGTGGCCCGAGGGTATTTTGGTCACTTTTTGATCGGAGTTAGGAATTTCTATAAATTAGATTTTAATGAATATTTGAGTATATATTAATGGATTTGCGTAACCGTTGGCAAGTTTTAGAGCGTGGTGCATCAATTAGAGCTTTCTGAAGGGCGTGGAATGCCGGTTATGAATCTTTGGAGCGAGGTGAGTCTCCTTTCTAACCTTGTAAGAGGGAATTGTCCCCATAGGTGAGTTAATTAGTTATGTGCTCCTATTTGTGGGGGCTACATACGCATGAGGTGACGAGAGTTTGTGCGTAGCTACTATTATACTATTGTCCGAGTAGTTTAGGACCCAAAAGCATGCTATACTTGGAATATTTTTAATCTTATGGACAGTTGAATTGCTTAAACCATATCAAAATAGTAAATGAATTTCCAACAAGATCTAAATCTCATTTTCTTAATTTGTTAAAAGAGAATTTGTTCTTCCTTGAATAATTATCCCATGTTGGCTTCTTGACTAAATGTCTCTATGTGTTTATTTTAGAATAGGCCGAACGCCTCGGCAGATTAAATATATGCATCTATAAGCGCGTCGTCGACCCTCGGCAAGTGCACATTTCTTTTCTGTTGGAGCGGGTCATCGCCTCGACATGATTTGTGCATGATTTATATGTCGTTGCCTAAGAATTTTATACATTAATGCTGCCTTTCATGGCTTGAGATAAATTGTTAAAATAAAGAAAAGTAAATCTTGAAAATCCTTTATTATTTGTTGAAGGTGTATTGCTTGTTTACCAGCTTTGTGAGTTAGAACTGCTTTAAAAAATCCCTGATTTCCTCACACATTTAGTATATTATTATTGGACCACTAGTAAGTGTAAAAGTTGACCATCTCGTCTCTACTTCTTCGAGATTAGACATGATACTTGCTGAGTACTCGTTGATTATGTACTCATACTACACTTCTGTGTATTTTTATTGCACATGTATAAGTAACTCTAGTGGCCTACTGGGCATAGCAGCGCGAATGATTCTGGGACTAGGCGAGCTGCATCATTTTAGGCGACCAACAACTAGTGTAGTTCCTTTCAGCATTTTGTATTTATTCCCTGTCCACTGTATTTCGGACATGTGTTGTATTTTATTTTCCTTCTCACTAGTTTCTCATGCACTTGTGACACCGGGTTCTGGGATGGTTTTTGAAAGATTTGTACTAATTGTTTATTATTTAATTTGAAGTGAAATAGTGACCTTTTTATTTATGAAAAATGGAAGGAAAGATCCTAGATTTCAAAGGTAATTAAAAAGAGAATTTAATGGATTATTCAGTTGGCTTGCCTGACAGCGGTGCCCGGCGCCACCACGACCCTTACTGGATTTTGGGTCGTGACAATATGGTATCAAAGCACTAGGTTCCTAGGGTCTCACGAGACATGAGCAAGTCTAGTAGAGTCTCGCGGATCAGTACGAAGACATCTGCACATATCCTCGGGAGGCTGCAGGACTGTTAGGAGTACTTCCCTTCTTGATTCCTTATCGTGCGATTTGACTTCATGTGAGGCTTATGCCTTTGTTTCTTTCCTACTACATCTTACGCGACGCGAACCGCTTGTTATAAATCGATAATTGAAGAATCGTAATGGTACTACAGATGTGATACGGGATGTTTCTCCCGGTATAGCTGATCGGATTATTATTGTCGCGTTGTAGAAAGACCTTTGATGGTTTCAGCCCAGTAGTGCTACTTCTGAGGGCTCTGGGGCTAGGCACAAGTTGCCATGATACTTATGAACAATTGTTCCGCGGTATCTTTATAATGGTAGGATGGTTTGCCTACGTGTTTGGGCAGTGAATGACTTCAAGGGAGGTTTACTCAGTGCATAATCAAGAGATTCAATATTTTATTCCCGGCAGGGGGGAAGGCAATTGAACTAAGGATGGTCGGATGTGGACTGGTGGAAGTAATGAGACTTGATAATTGCAAGTGTGGGGGAGTTTTCTCCTATGATGGGGTACTGTTATCCTAATTGAACGTATTAAGTTTGTCGGTGTTATGATCTTCTATAATTAGCCTTTGGGGCAAGATATCGTAAAATAGTATCGGAGGTGCAACTATCAGATATCGCAGGATGCATTGGTTTAGGATTGAATCAGTATTTCAAATGTTGACGGTTCGAGAAAGATGACTTTCGGAAGAGGTTGGAGTTCATAGCAAATTGTGTATTTAAGCTCTATGAAGATAAATTTTTTTGAGGCAGCGACTGAGCAACAAAATATGAGAAGGACATGTGGGAAGTGTCAGACAGAGTTTTAAACTTCCAAAGGGCCAGGCGTAGGAAGCGCGGACTGAGTAGTTGATTAAAGAACTAAGTTTGCCCAAAGTGGGAGAGTGGCGGAGCTGCGTAGGAGCTTGGTGATAAGATGACTATGCGCCTTAAGGAGAGTTTGGATGCGATTTGAGAATGTTGGTGCTTGATTATTGGGGTCTACAGATCTAATTTGAAGTAGGGATTTGTCACGACCCCAGTTCACCCTCCATGAACATGTCATGATGGCACCTAGTCCCTATGACTAGGTAAGCCTAACAATGCGGAAGATAAACCAAAATTTGCGGAAGAAAATAAATAAAACTGAACTGGTAAAATAAACAGGGTTTAAGGTGCCGCTCGACACATACCACAATAATTCTCAAATCTAACAAACTCCCCAAAACCGGGAAACTCACAAATCACAAGCTAAGGGACACATAAGAGGCTCTGACTCAAGAGTATCTATACAAAGGAGAAAATACTGGAAGAACTATACTTATTACAGAAAAGCTGGAAAGGGACTCCTCGGTCTGCGGACGTAGCAGATATACCTTGAAGTCTCTACCGATACGCCTCCTTCCAAGGCTGACAGAACTGAATGGGAGTACCTGTATCTGCACAATAAAAATGTGCAGAAGAGCAGTATGAGCACACCACGGCGGTGCCTAGTAAGTATCAAGACTAACCTCGGTGGAGTAGTGACGAGGAACAGTCAAGGCACATACCGGTCGATAAACAGTATAATCATAGGAATAATGGAAACGATATATAAAAAAATGTAAAGACTGCATGAATGACCAAGAATGCTACAATTCACAATAAAGGATAAATACAACAAATTAACAACGAGAATATAATAAACTATGATACAAAACGACGACAGAATCACAATCTAAATCCTAAGGTCACAACACAGCAAGGAAAAAAAACAAGTCAATAACTCATACCCTACAATGATGTTCACAAAAGGTCTTATCCAACTCTTTCCACAATTTCACCAAGTCCCGGACAAATCACAACTCGCGAAGACCCGACATCTGAAATCTAGCAATTGGCATCCTGCGCCCCATCAATCTCATGGTCATATTGACAACTAACTGGCTAGCTAGGGCCACACCCACAAATATAAAGGATAAACGAGGGCGTACCTCTACTCTTAGAAAAATCAGGAGAAATTCACCTCTAATAGGAGTGTTCAGCTACGTGTATGCTTGTACAAATGTTTCT
Organism: Nicotiana glauca; assembly: GCA_026770625.1. Classification (NCBI taxonomy): domain Eukaryota; kingdom Viridiplantae; phylum Streptophyta; class Magnoliopsida; order Solanales; family Solanaceae; genus Nicotiana; species Nicotiana glauca. Next base: position 23,628 of record MU780946.1, read on the forward strand.
AACAAAAATTCTACCAACTAGCAAACATGAAAAGGAGGACGGACCGCACGTACGATGTCCCCTCACAACTCCCAAGCGGTAACGTTCATACAGGTAAACAACCCACAATCACAATAGAAAAACAAATATGAATGCCTCAACAGGCCGTCACAACTCTATACAATCAATTCCCGATGTAGCCCCCCTTATTTCGCCATGTGTGCAATAAATAATATGATAGGCACCGCCTTATTTCGCCACACGTGCATAACAATGTCGCACCTTATTCCGCCACATGCACAACCCACATATAAGCATATAACATATCCCGCCTTATTACGCCGCATGTGTAAAATATCAATAACAATAATGGCACGGCAAAGACCTCGTGCAACCCTTCAACAACAACCGCACGGCAGAAACCTCATGCATCACAATATCAACAACCGCATGGCAGAAACCTCTTGCATCACAATATCAACAGCCGCACGGCAGAAACCCCGTGCATCACAGTAGTAATAACCGCACGGCAAAGACCTCGTGCATCACAATATCAACAGCCGCACGGCAGAAACCTCATGCATCACAGTCTCAAGTACAACACAACAATGACAATACATACAGGACAAAGCAAGAGAATCAACCCCAAAAATTCCATTCACCAAAAGACGGTACAACTAACTCACAAGGAATAACCGTAACAGGAAAATACTAAGCGCAATAAGAACAGCTCAACAAGAGAGAAATAAAACGAAATAACGATTTCATAATATTCAATTCAACAATAAGGAAATTAACATGAATCAAATAATTACAATTAAGGAAAATATCAACTAAACGTGGATATCTAACTTCTTTCCAATTAAGGCCAATTATTTACATGAGAGATATAAATGATGCTTTCCAAATAAAAATAGCAGTTAAAAATGATAGTATGACTATAGGGGGGTAAATGTCCACAGTTAACCAAGTAAAATCAATTAGGCAACAACTATAACCAAAAGGGCAATAAATTCCAAGTAAATCATGTAGAGGTGAAACTAACAACATGGAACTCAATCGTATCAAGAACAACTTCATGTTTGGTGATTATAATGAACTGAGAGCCTAAAAGGGCAATTTTTCCACAAATAAATCCAAGCACGCACTCGTCGCCTCGCGTACAAGGAATACAATTAGCAAGGAAGACTCAATTCCTAAGGGGAAGTCCCCCACACAAGGTTAGGCAAGATACTTACCTCGAACCAGCATAATATTACTAGAAACCGCGCCTTTTCCAGGAGTATCCGACTCCAAATAGCTCAAATCTATTCAATTTAATTACACATCTTAAATAATATTGCAAACAACTGATTCCACTATTAAAATTAAAGCTAGGGCGCGAAAATAGGTAAAATGACCAAAATGCCCCCCAGACAACGTCTCGGAATCGAATAATTTTCACATTTACAGAACCCTCGTACTCTCATGAGTCCAACCATATAAAAATCTCCCAAATCGGAGGCTAAATTGCCCCTCAAAACCCAATAGTTAAGTCTAGGAAGTTTCATCAAAGTTTCCACAATTTTGACCTTGAATTCGAATTCTAATCATGGATTTAACTAGATATTGTTAGAAAACAACTAAATGAGGTTAAGGAAACATTACCGAGTGATCTCCTCTTCAAAATCCACCCAAAATCGCCTTCTCCCGAGCTAAATTTTGATTTCTCTAACTTTTGAAATAAACCCTCGGATTCTTCTATTTCATACCAGTGAATTCCGCTTTTGTTGTCCAGGGACCGCTTCTGCGGTCCCTCTTTTGAGGAAAAACCAACCGCTTCTGCGGTTCTCTTAATTAGCCGCCAACTGCTTCTGTGGTCCACCCATCGCAGAAGCGAGTTCGCTTTTGCGGAACTTACACCGCTTTGGCAGTTCCCAAGCCAACGTCCATTTTCCACTTCTAAAGCTGCCAAGCCGTGGCGCCGCTTCTGCGGTTGCCAAGCCGCAGAAGCGAAAACACCAGAACACACACAATTTCTGTCTAACTTTAAAATTTACCCGTTGAGAATCCGAAACACAACCGAGGCCCCCGGGACGTCCACCAATCACACACACAAGTCATATAACTTAACACGGACTCGCTCGAAGTTCCAAATCATATAACACAACATCAAAATGACAAATCAAACCAAAAATCAAGTTTATGAACTTCTAAATCTTCAAATATCGAAACCCATGCCGAAACCTATCGATTCAACTCGGAATGACGCCAAATTTTGCAGTCAAGTCCAAAATGACATAACGGAGCTATTCCAATTCTCAGAATTGCATCTCAAAAGTCAACTGTGGGTCAAACTTCTTCATTTTCCAACTTCAACTTTCGCCGAAATGCCTCTATTACTCTACTGACCTCCAAATCCGAATCCGGACGCACACCTAAGTCCAAAATCACCATACGAAGCTGTTGAGATCATCCATAGACCATTCCGGGGTTATTTACCCAAAAGTCCAATTCCAGTCAACTTTTCACCGTTCTAGCTTCCAAAACAAGGTTTCTTCTCTCAATTTGACTATAAACCATCCGAAAGCCGAATTCCACCATGCACGCAAGTCGATATTCATTTTCCGAAGTTGTTCCAGACCTTATGTCGCTGAACGGAGCTTAATTTCTCAAAATGACCGGTCGGGTCGTTACATCCTCCCCCTCTTAAAACCAACGTTCGTCCTCGAACGTGCTATGATTCGCCTCGGAGTCCTCAAGTCACTGAGTGAGCACTTCCAACATACACCCACGGGTGATCCCACGTCACCCCAAATCACATAAGCCTGACGACACTATCTTAACTGAAATTTAACCTTCCTAGCAATACCAGTAGGCCTTCAAGCCAGAATTCTCACCTTCCATCCGTTTCCAAAAGACCCGTCCCTAAATCCATGTCCGATATCAGTCGCAACCAACTATTCCAATACGAGCCAACATAAACAGGGTACAACCACACAACATGACACCCTACACATAGGCCCACAATAATATTTATGATGGCAATACTTGCCTGAGATCAAATCTGTACCGGCCATAAGCCTCATATCCAACAGGAACTCTTTTCAAACTTCCACAACACTGGCAATGATACAATAACCACGAAATTCGCATAACAAAACACCCGAACAACTAAGTCTCCGCCAGCACCAACGAGGATACACCCCACAAGCTAAAACTCAAGAAGCATATAACTGAAATGACTGAATACGAGAAGGAAACACATAAGGGAACTAACAAACAAATCAACTAGCACCGGTCCTTCTAGAACACAAATCAACAAAACATCTAACAAGAAGGAATGAAAGCATATAAAGACTCACAATGATCTTATACTGATATAACCTCTCACTGCAGTATACAACCCGGTCTCAACATATCAATCACCTGAAATCACGAGGGTCCCACCCTCAACACTGAATCACAAGTAGGGCACACATTAACCCATCTAGAGACTCTCACTAGATCAATACCGTCTACAATTTACAACACAGGCTAGCTCCCACACCGGTGGAGCATAGAAATCACAACTTGTAACCAAGAATACTCAGAGACCACATCAAACCTACCGGAACAGACAACATGAATTTACTGCTAGCCTCATAACTCTCGACAACAGCTAGAAACGGACGATAGACACGGCTATTACTCATAGAACCTCCCAACAGAAAAATCACGTAACAGAGTACAAATCATGAAATGCTCCCATAAATGGAACAACAAACAAGGAGACTCGCTCCAATAAGCAGAACTGAGATGAACTACAAATAGTGCTCCTCTATAACAAAATGAACCCGTACCTGAATGACATTCAACTGGCGCACCGGCCTCAAGCCTACCATATGGAATACATCAACGAGCCTGGACTCCCCCTCTTGGGCGCCCTCTACCTGCCTGAATACCTCACTGGGACACACCAGTCCGAAGTCTGGGACAATCTCTCACCATGTGGATAGTATCTCCACACTCAAAACACCCTCTCTACTGACGAGGTGGTGGAAACTGTACGGTGCGGGTGCTCCGAGACCCATGAACACCTGAGTCACCATGCTGAGTCTGAAGCGCGAACTGAACTGGCTGACCTGCAAAACCTCTACTGTGACGCACCCTGCCTCCAAAATAAGGACCTGTATATCTCCTCGGTCTAAGAGGACCCCTCACCTCCTCAAATTCTCTCTCCCGATCTCGTCTGATCTCTCTATTATGACCCTGCCTACCCCCTCTCTCTCTAGCATGCATGCCCTCTATCCTCCTAGCAATGTTCACCACCTGCTGATATGGAATATCCATCTCCAACTCACGGGCCATGCTGGACCTGATGCTGGGAATAAGCCCCTCAATGGACCCGCGAACCTTCTCGCGAACAGTAGAAACCAAGGCTGAGGCATATCTAGCCAAACTGGTGTAACGGACAGCATACTCCTAGACGGTCATAGCACCCTAGCGCAAATGCTCAAACTCCGCGCGCCATGCATCCCTGAGGCTCTGAGGAACAAACTCACTCAGAAACATATCTGAAAATAGAGTCCAAGTTAGTAAAGCTGCCTCGTCTGGACTGTCCAACTCATAGGTGCGCCACCAATCATAGGCGGCTCCTCGAAGCTAAAAGTAGTGAAGGAAACCTCGCTCGATCCAGAGATACCCATAGTACGGATAATACGGTAACACTCATCAAGAAACCCCAAGGCATCTTCTGATGCTAATCCACTGAACACCGGAGGATCATACTTCTTTAACCTCTCTAGTCTCATCTGCTCCTGCTCGAAAGCCGCTGCCATGCTTTCGGGCTAAACTGGCACCGCAGGCGGCGTAGGAATAATCTCTAGGACCTGCTCAACATGCGCTCGCTGCTCAGGAGTGCGGGCGGCGAGATTCTGTGCTTCTCCCCCGGCCTGGGATGTGTCTGCAACAAGGGGAAGCAATCCTGCCTGAGCCAAAGTGGTGTACATACTCATGAACTGTGCCAAAGTCTCCTGAATGGCTAGGGTAGTAGTAGCAATGGGCGTGCCAGGTGCCTGGACTCCGGCTGGGTCTACTGGTGGTGCCTCGGCGGCAGCTCGCGCAGGCACTCTCGCTGCACCACGTGCGCGTAATCGAACTCTACCCTGGCCCCGACCTCCGACGGCTGCAGCAGGGGGCGCGGGTGCCTGATCACCTCGAGTAGTACGTGTCCTCACCATCTGTGAGAGAGTAGAAGACAGAGGTTAAGGATTGTGGATGTCAAAAATCTCGCACGACAGGGAAATCAAATGAAGTTGAATTTTTCCTAACGGTTACATAGCCTCTCGCAGATAAGTACAGATGTATCCGTACCGATCCACGAGACTCTAGTAACCCGACTTGTGATCTGTGACTCCTATGAACCTAGAGCTCTGCTACCAACTTTTCACGACCCCAGTTCACCCTCCATGAACATGTCGTGATGGCTCATAGTCCCTATGACTAGGTAGGCCTAACAATGTGGAAGATAAACCAAAATTTGCAAAAGAAAATAAATAAAACTGAACTAGTAAAATAAACAGGGTTTAAGGTGCCGCTCGACACATACCACAGCAATTATCAAAGCTAACAAACTCCCAAAAACCCGGAAACTCACAAATCACAAGCTAAGGGATACATAAGAGGCTCTGACTCAAGAGTATCTATACAAAGGAGAAAATACTGGAAGAACTATACTTATTACAGAAAAGCTGGAAGGGACTCCTCGGTCTGCGGACGTAGTAGATATACCTTGAAGTATCTACCGATACGCCTCCTTCCAAGGCTAATAGAACTGAACGGGAGTACCTCTATCTGCACAACAAAAATGTGCAGAAGAGTAGTATGAGCACACCACGGCGGTGTCCAGTAATTATCAATACTAACCTTGGTGGAGTAGTGACGAGGAACAGTCAAGGCACCTACCGGTTGATAAACAGTATAATCATATGAATAATTGAAACGATATATAAAACAATGTAAAGACTGCATGAATGACCAAGAATGCTACAATTCACAATAAGGTATAAATACAACAAATTAACAACGAGAATATAATAAACTATGATACAAAACGACGACAAAATCACAATCCAAATCCTAAGTTCATAACACAACAAGGAAAAAAAACAAGTCAATAACTCATATCCTACAATGATGTTCACAAAAGGTCTTATCCAACTCTTTCCACAATTTCACCAAGTCCCGGACAAACCAAAACTCGCGAAGACCCGGCATCTGAAATCTAGCATTTGGCATCATATGCCCCATCAATATCATGGTCATACCGACAACTAACTGGCTAGCTAGGGCCACACCTACAAATATAAAGGATAAACGAGGGCGTACCTCCACCCTTAGAAAAATCAGGAGAAAATTCACCTCTAATAGGAATGTTCAGCTACGTGTATGCTTGTACAAATGTTTCTAATAAAAATTTTACCAACTAGCAAACATGAAAAGGAGGACGGACCGCACGTACGATGTCCCCTCACAACTCCCAAGTGGTAACGTTCATATAGGTAAACAACCCACAATCATAATAGAAAAACAAATAGGAATGCCTCAACAGGCCGTCACAGCTCTATACAATCAATTCCCGACATAGCCCCCTTATTTCGCCACGTGTGCAATAAATAATATGATAGGCACGGCCTTATTTTGCCACACGTGCATAACAATGTCCCATCTTATTCCGCCACATGCGCAACCCACATATAAGCATATAACATATCCCGCCTTATTACGCCGCATGTGCAAAATATCAATAACAACAATGGCAAGGCAAAGACCTCGTGCAACCCTTCAACAACAACCGCACGGTAGAAACCTCATGCATCACAATATCAACAACCGCACGGCAGAAACCTCATGCATCACAATATCAACAGCCGCACGGCAGAAACCTCGTGCATCACAGTAGCAACAATCGCACGACAAAGACCTCGTGCATCATAATATCAATAGCCGCACGGCAGAAACCTCGTGCATCACAGTCTCAAGTACAACGCAACAATGACAATACATACAGGACAAAGCAAGAGAATCAACCCCAGAAATTCCATTCACCAAAAGACGGTACAACTAACTTACAAGGAATAACCGTAACAGGGAAATACTAAACGCAATAAGAACAACTCAACAAGAGAGAAATAAAACGAAACAACGATTTCATAATATTCAATTAAACAATAAGGAAATTAACATGAATCAAATAATTACAATTAAGGAAAATATCAACTAAACGTGGATATCTAACTTCTTTCCAATTAAGGCCAATTATTTACATGAGAGATAGAAATGCTGCTTTCCAAATAAAGATAGCAGTTAAAAATGATAGTATGACTATAGGGGGGTAAATGTCCACAGTTAAACAAGTAAAATCAATAAGGCAACAACTATAACCAAAAGGGCAATAAATTCCAAGTAAATCATGTAGAGGTGAAACTAACAACATGGAACTCAATCGTATCAAGAACAACTTCATGTTTGGTGATTATAACGAACTAAGAGCCTAAAAGTGGCAATTTTTCCACAAATAAATCCAAGCACGCACTCGTCACCTTGCGTACAAGGAATATAATTAGCAAGGAAGACTCTATTCCTAAGGGGAAGTCCCCCACACAAGGTTATACAAGATACTTACCTCGAACCGGCTTAATATTACTAGAAACCATGCCTTTCCACGAGTATCTGACTCCAAATGGTTCAAATCTATTCAATTCAATTACATATCGTAAATAATATTGCAAACAACTGATTCCACTATTAAAATTAAAGTTAGGGCGCGAAAATAGGTAAAATGACCAAAACGCCCCCAACCAACATCTCAGAATCAAATAATTTTCACATTTTCAGAACCCTCGTACTCTCATGAGTCTAACCATATAAAAATCTCCCAAATCGGAGGCCAAATGCCCCCTCAAAACCCAATAGTTAAGTCTAGGAAGTTTCATCCAATATTCCACAATTTTGACTTTGAATTCGAATTCTAATGGTGGATTTAACTAGATATTGATAGAAAACAACTAAATAAGGTTAAGGAAACATTACCCAGCGATCTCCTCTTCAAAATCCACCCAAAATTGCCTTCTACCGAGCTAAATTTTGATTTCTCTAACTTTTGAAATAAACCATCGGATTCTTCTATTTCATACTAGTGATTTCTACTTTTGCGGTCCAGGGACCGCTTATGCAGTCCCGCTTTTGTGGAAAAACCAACCGCTTCTACGGTTCTCTTAATTAGCCGACCAACCGCTTCTACGGTCCACCCATCGCAGAAGCGAGTTCGCTTCTGCGGAACTTACACCGCTTCGGTGGTTCACAAGCCAATGTCCACTTTTCGCTTCTGCGGCGCCGCTTCTGTGGTTCCCAAGCCGCAGAAGCGAAAACACCAGAAGGCTTGCTGCAAATTTCCTTATAACTTTAAAATTTATCCGTTGAGCATCCGAAACACACCCGAGGCCCCCAGGACCTCCACCAATCACACACACGAGTCATATAACCTAACATGGACTCGCTCGAAGTTCCAAATCATATAACACAACATCAAAACGACAAATCAAAGCAAAAATCAAGTTTATGAACTTCTAAATCTTCAAATATCAAAACCCATGCCGAAACCTATCGATTCAACTCGGAATGATGCCAAATTTTGCATACAAGTCCAAAATGACATAACGGAGTTGTTCCAATTCTCAGAATCACATTCCGACCCCGATATCTCAAAAGTCAACTGTGGGTCAAACTTCTTCGTTTTCCAACTTCAACTTTCATCGAAATGGCTCTATTACTCTACGGACCTCCAAATCCGAATCCAGACGCGCACCTAAGTCCAAAATCACCATACAAAGCTGTTGAGATCATCCACGGACCATTCCAGGGTCGTTTACCCAAAAGTCCAATTCCGATCAACTTTTCATCGTTCTAGCTTCCAAAACAAGGTTTCTTCTCTAAATTTGACTCTAAACCATCCGAAAGCTGGATTCTACCATGCACGCAAGTCGATACTCATTTTTCGAAGCTGTTCCAAACCTTATGCCACTGAACGGAGCTTAATTTCTCAAAACGAGCGGTCGGGTCGTTACAGGATTTTCGTGCGGCCGGATATTTAATATAACGGAGATGAGCCGCTTATGTGAAGTATGATGTAGCATAACTTTGAATTGGAAGGATGTTGCCTCATATTTAAATGATGTCCACGAGAGGTAAATGGACATGTGCAGCTGGAGAGTGAGCTCAGGCTCAGGAAGGGTCATTAATGTCGTAGTGATTGTACCCTGTTCAGCAGTGTTAGAAGATGCCGGGGAGAGCCTTCTCTAGGCGGGTCACCCAAGTGAGCAGGTTAGCAGTCGTGTGGTTGGCGAGGCTTCTGCGAAGAATTTTATCGGTTATGTAGCAAAGAGATCGGTTGTGCAAATGTGATTGGTGATTCAGAGTATAAGAATCTACAAAAAGACTTCGAGAGCTTTGGTGGTTAATTGCACAAGGTTATGTCAATAAGAGATAAAGAGGATGGGCGAATTCTAGATTTGTGAAATTATGGCTTCAAGCTAAGTGGGAGAGTCCCACTGCTTATGATGGGGTGGCAGAGTTAACTACTTGCGAGGTTTCTGGTTATTAGCATAATGATGGGCCATTTCAGCTACGGGAAAAGACCATAAATGGTAATCTGAGCAAAAGGATTATTAAATGTGGGCTATCGTTGGCCTTATTGGACCATGTGCAGACTTGGGGAACGATTCAGGGTTTTGCTTTGTATAAATGCGGGTTCCAAAGGAAGTGATTCAGCGGGTTCTTCGCCAAGGGAGACTCATGGAGTTGATTATATTCGGGGCCAAGTCAGAGCGGGTGGCTCTCAACAACGGTCATGGTAAATTCGCAAGATGAGGTGTGATGCCTAATGATTTTGAGTGTGTAATTATAGGTAAAGAATCAAGCTTGTCAGTAGCCTATGAGAAGAGGCGCAGAATGATCTGTGATGTTTTGGCTTGCAATGTGGCATTTGGGAGGTACGGGATAATTTGTGGGACTTGAGACGGCATAGTCTCGTGATTCAAGGTCACTCGAGATGAGTGCATATGAAAGATGTTATGTGTTGGATGGAGTTAGTGTTATCTTTGAGGCAATCAAGGATGAATTGGGAGAAAGTAGATTGGTTAGCCATGATTGAGTTGGCATATTGGGGGTGGAGGTCAGTTCTTTCCGTGTGATCAAGTTATGCAAGTGATTTGTGACGGTGCGTATAAGGCTTGTCAGCCGCTGTAATTGTTATTATTCAGAAACATTCTTATGTTATGGCTTGTTATGTGGAAGCAAATTCCGGAAGGGGCCATGGTGCCTTAGACCACTACTTAGATGTTGGACATTCTACGGTTATGGGTAGTCACTTGCGCGCTGCTATGGTTTTCCTAAAGTGAGTTCAGCGAAAAAGCTTTGACGTGATGAAGTATTAATCTATTAGCAATTCTGGAATTATGATGAAGAATCGTGTCCTACTATTCATGGACATGTCAGGTGCAGCGAGTAGTATGAAATTTAAAATGAGAATCAAAGCTGCAGTTCGGTGTGGACAAAGATGTCACAAGATTGGATGAGCAGGAAAGGATTTTCGGTGTTTAAAGTAAGTTGGCATTGTCTTCAGCGTCACCTGAGATTGGTGTTTGGTAAAGAGGGCTTGTATCATGGTTAATGATTCTTGATCGCTTTTCAGCATTAGTGCGGTCAGTGGGTTGGAGGTAAGACCCAGTTAATTGTTATGGTAGATTGTGGGGGTGTGTCCCATAAGAAGATTGCATAAATGTGGCACGTAGCCACTTGATTAATTAAATATCTAGATCAAGTATGAAGAATTATGATGATATCGTTAAATTAAGAATAGATGCCTGGAGGGCACTCGGATTCTGAGTTGTGGACTGTACTCCGGTTATGATGGTTGTCCTTGTGTGCTATGAGAAGAGGGAAATTAGTATGGACCTTTGAAAGTTTATTGGCTTAGTTTGATATGATCAGTATCGACTTGAGGTCGGATGATGGATTTAAATGTGAATTTGGGCTCTATGTCAAGTCAGTTGTGTTCATTTCAGTAAAGCGCTCCTTATGGAGTAGTTAAGGTGTTATTTTGTTGTCAGATATTCCATGGACTGATGCATTGCACCGTGAAGAGTTGCGAGACGGCTTGAGAAATTGCTTATGTGTTGAGGATCCGTGTAGAAATGATGTATTATGAGCAAGATGGCTCTTGAGATTCAGATTATATATCGCACCTCAGTTGTGCTTGAGTTTTATAGCTTTTGACGCTATATGTTTCCTCAGGGATGTTAGTGTGCCCTTAGCATGCTTATGACCGATATTCGGTATTTTGTTGTAATGAGCAAATTTAGCTCGATGTGCAATCTCCTTATGCGAGATCTATGTTATTTGGATCGGGTTGCGTGCCGCAACAGCGTGATGTTGAGTATGGTTTTCTATATGCTATTTTTGTATGTCATGCTTCCTATTTTCTAAGGAAAGTCCGTATTAGTGCGGGAGTTAGGTAATTCCTTCCAGAGTTCGTTTTCCTTATGCATCGCATTCGAATTGGTGGCCTATTGGCACATGGTATGAGATTTTAATAATATTTGGGGTAGCTTATTGCCTGAGCAGTTGTATCAGATGAGACGAGATCCCTTGATCTAGGATTCTGTGCAATCCAGCTGTATGAGGTATGTTATGGAGATAAGACCTTTATTGGGATCAGAATGGGGTGAAGGTCTTTGTCAGGAGTATAAACTTAATGATTTGTTGACTCGGCAGTTGATTATGAATTTTCGCACATCTCTTCCGTTGTGGTGGTATTGTAAAGGTTGGAGTAAGACCGTGTATGTCATGGGGTGCAATTGAAGCATCATATTAGTAGGATTTAGACTGAGTTGATCGGAAAAATGTTATTGTGGCCCGGTGAGTAAAGTGATGCGAGGTGTGAATTCATCAAAGTTATGCAGTCGTGTTTGGGTATAGCGTGTAGTGATAGATATGGTGGTCTCATGTTGGAAACAAGCTGGGCATAGAATCCCAGATGTTGGAATTGGGCCTCAAGGCGTATCTGCTTGCATAAAAGAGAATATCTTCAGAATTGATCGAGATCATGTGCTCAACTGAGTTGTGGTAGCACGAGAAGGTGCATGAGAAGTTTAACAGCGATTTCAGACTTCTTCAGTGTGGTTCTCAGCACGTTCAAGGACGAACGTATGTTTAGGTGGGAGAGAATGTAACGATCCGACCGATCGTTTTGAGTCCTAGCGCATCATTCAGTGGTTTGAGGCCATGAGCAGCTTCATTTCAGGCATTATGACTTGCACGCGTGGTTGGAATTGAGTTTCGGGAAATCCGGAGTTGATTTGGGAAGAGAATTCCTATTCCAGGAGCCTAAAGTTGAAAGAATGAACTAGGATGGGAATTTTGAGCAAACGACCTCGGAATCGGGATCCAAAGGTTCCAGCAGGATCGTATGATGATTTTCGACTTGGGCATATGCCCGGTTCGGATAGATAACCCGGGAGTGTTTTGGCGCCTATTGTGGAAGTTAGCATTTTAGAAGGAATTTCATAAGTTTGGCTTGAAGTGCATTTCAGTGTTATCGATGTCCGTTTGGGATTATGAGACTGTGAATAGCTCCGTATAGTGATTCTGGAGTTGGGGGCGCGATCGAAAGTGAATTCGGAGGTCCGTAGGTCATTTTGGAGCCATTTGTCTAAAGATAGAAATTTGAAGGTTTTTGAGAAGTTTGACTAGAGGTGAACTTTTTGATATCGGGGTCGGAATCCAATTCCGAAAGCTGGAGTAGGTCCGTAATGTCAAATATGACTTGTGTGTAAAATTTAAGGTCAATCAGACGTGATTTGATGGGTTTAAACATCAGAAGTAGAAGTTTGAAAGTTTGAAGTTCCTAAAGCTTGAATCGGGGTGTAATTCGTGGTTTTAAAGTCGTTTGATATGATTTGAGGCCTCGAGCAGGTCCATAATGTGTTTTGGGATTGCTTGGTAGATTTGGTTGAGGTCCCGGGGGCGTCGTGTGAATTTCGGGTGGTTAACGGATCAAAAATGAAGTTTTGAAAGGCTGAGTTTTTACTGGTTGCTGTCATAACCGCATCTGCGGTTTTTGGACCGCAGATGCGGCATATCGACCGCAGATGCGGCATATCGACCGCAGAAGAGGTTTTGGGCTAGAAGAGAGGGGGCCGCAGATGCGGTCATATTTTTGCAGATGCGGGACCGCACCTGCGGTGGGGCTATCGCATAAGCGGATTGGGGCGGCCAGGTTGGGACCGCTGATGCGGTCGTTTTTCCGCAGATGCGGGACTGCACCTGCGGTGGTGGAGTCGCAGAAGCGAAAAAGGTACATCATGGTGAGGACCGCAGATGCGGTGTTAGAACCGCACCTACGGAACTGCAGAAGCGGTCTGGAGGCCGCAAGTACGGAAATCGCTGGGGCAATGAGTCCTTTTAAAAATCGGGAGATGGTCATTTCTCTTCCATTTTTCATGGCTTGGGCGATTTTTGGGGAGCTTAAAGAGGGGATTTTTCGTCATCAACGTCAAGGTAAATCAGTCCCACCTATTTGAGTTCGTGAGTTCATGGGTAACCTTTGTCATCGAAAAATTTCGGATTCCGGGCACGTGGGCCCGAGGGCGTTTTGGTCAACTTTTCGATCTGAGTTAAGAATTGCTATAAATTAGATTTTAATGAATATTTAAGCATATATTAATGGATTTGCGTAAGCGTTGGCTAGTTTTAGAGCGTGGTGCATCAATTAGAGTCTTAGGAAGGGCGTGGAATGCCGGTTATGAATCTTCGGAGCGAGGTGAGTCTCCTTTCTAACCTTGTAAGAGGGAATTATCCCCATAGGTGAGTTAATTGGTTAAGTGCTCCTATTTGTGGGGGCTACGTACGCATGAGGTGATGAGAGTCCATGCGTAGCTATTATTATGCTATTGTCCGGGTAGTCTAGGACCCAAAAGTATGCTATACTTGGAATATTTGTAATCTTATGGACAGTTGAATTGCTTAAACCACATCAAAATAGTAAATAAATTTCCAACAAGATCTAAACCTCATTTTCTTAATTTGTTAAAAGGGAATTTATTCCTCCTTGAATAATTGTCCCGTGTTGGCTTCTTGACTGAATGTCTCTATGTGTTTATTTTAGAACGGGCCGAATGCCTCGGCAGATTAAATAGATGCATCTATAGGCGCGTCGTCGACCCTGGCAAGTGCACATTTCTTTTCTGTTGGAGCGGGCCGTCGCCTCAGCATGATTTGCGCATGATTTATATGTCGTTGCCTGAGAATTTTATACGTTGATGCTACCTTTCATGGCTTGAGATAAATTGTTAAAATAAAGAAAAGTAAACCTTGAAAATCCTTTATTATTTGTTGAAGGTGTATTGCTTGTTTACCAGCTTTGTGAGTTAGAACTGCTTTAAAAAATCCCTGAGTTCCACACATTTAGTATATTATTATTGGACCACTAGTAAGTGTCAAAGTTGACCATCTCGTCTCTACTTCTTCGAGATTAGACGGGATACTTGCTGAGTACACGTTGATTACGTACTCATACTACACTTCTGTGTATTTTTGTTGCACAGGTATAAGTAACTCTAGTGGCCTACTGGATGTAGCAGCGCGGATGATTCTGGGACCAGGTGAGCTGCATCATTTGAGGCGACCCGCAGCTAGTGTAGTTCCTTTCAGCATTTTGTATTTATTCCCTGTCCATTGTATTTCGGACAGATGTTGTATTTTATTTTCCTTATTAGTAGTTGCTCATGCACTTGTGATACCGGGTTCTGGGATGGTTTTCGAAAGATTTGTACTAATTATTTATTATTTAATTTGAATTGAAATGGCGACCTTTTTATTTATAAAAAATAGAAGGAAAAATCCTAGATTTCAAAGGTAATTAAAAAAAGAATTTAATTGATTATTCAGTTGGCTTGCTTGACAGCGGTGTCCGGCGCCACCACGACCCTTAGTCGATTTTGGGTCGTGACATGACCGTTGCCAACGGTTAGTGGGGCTCACATATTTCGAAAATAAAAAAAAAAAAATTTTTGGCTGTTGAACCGGGCCGGTTAACCCGGTAAGAGTTACTGTTCACTGGACCGGATTCAACCAGGCCGGTTACCCGTTTTCACTAACCTAAACGGACCAACCCCTTCTACCCCTACCCAACCCAGCCCAGCCCCTCTAACCGATCCGGACCGGTTCCGGATTTAACCAGTCTGGGCCGGTTCGGAACCGGGCTGACCCGACCCATTTAACACCCTTAACCGAAAGGGAGGATTAATTAAAAAGTAGTCAGAACCGTAACAGAAGCTGTTTAAACACTGATATACATTAAAGATGGGAGCTTGTAAGCAAGAAAAGAATAAACAAAGAAAAGTAAAAGCTGGAGTAGCGATATAAGTTTTTTCCTCAATGAATAATGAACAGTGAACACTCCAATAGTCCCACTTAACTCTCAGGCCTCAGCTCTCAGTTTCCAACTGTCTATGCCTTAGAAAATAGAAAGAAAAAGCCTCGGATTCTCTTCACTCTACTTTATCACCGATTACTACAATCTCTAGGGTTTCGCTTCTTCGAATTTCCTTCAAATGGAGATTCGTTTCACGGCTTTTGTACTGACGGCGGCGTTGATGCTCTCCGTTGAGCTCTCCGCCAGCGGAACCTTCTCGTCGAGGTTGATTCACGGCTACTCAGACGAAGCAATGTTGTTTTGGGCATCTAAAGGGAAGAGCATGACGTGTCCGAAACGCGAAAGTGTGGAGCACATGAGGTTGCTTCTTAGCAATGATTTGAAGCGCCAGAGATTAAAGCTTGGCTCGCAGAAACAACTCTTGTTTCCTTCTGAAGGAAGCAAAACTCATTTCTACGGCAACGACTTGAGTTGGTTAGTACTACTACTACTACTACTGAAAATATATACCTATTTCAGAAAGTATCTCTGTTTAATACTATCAGTTTACGAGATTTGTTAAAATTGAAGCTTAAAATGCACTTTTAAAATAGTGAAGCTTAAAATGCGCAATGTTGTAACGAATTTTGAGTGTGTTTTTTGGGTATTTCCTGTTGCATCTATGGAGTCAATTGTTTTGCGATATGAATTATACGTTTACTAAAATCAATTTCAGTTTTTTTTTTTGTTTTTTTTTTGTTTTGGTGTTTACTTTTTAGCAGGTCAAATTGGAGATTTTTTACTCTTAATCTGTGAAGAGTGTAAATTTCTGTTTTAACTTTTGCTTTGTAAGAGTTACTGATATAGTTTCGAGGAGTCATTTTAGTGCTTAAGAGAACAATTCGAATGCAATTCACGATATCGGATCAAAGTGACCTCATAGCTGAACGCAAACCATGGAATGTTTTTTCCAACTGAGCAATTAGTTGTGGTTCCTTTTGGAAGGTTTTATATCCTGGTGTTGCTGCTACCTTGAATGAATACACTTCTGATTGCCTGTGGTTGTAGTATTGAAATGACACAAATTGGTCATCTGTTTTTTCTTCAAACCTCCCTTCTGTTGGGATCAAACTGGGTTTTTTGTTGTTGTTGTTGTTGATTTTTCTTCAAGCCTCAGTCTTTTTCATAAGTGTCAAGCCTTATAGTCAGTCGGCCTTAGAAATCTTAAGAGATTTCCTTTCCCTTTTATTGTTGTAGTTGGCTCTTATTTCAGGAGACCTAAAAATGCACAGCCACTATATGATGGAATACCCACTTCCAACCAAGAGGCTGTGAGTTCGAGTCTCCCCAAGAGAAAGGTGGGAAGTTCTTGGAGGGAAGGATGCCGGGGGTCTATTTGGAAACAGCCTCTCTACCCCAGGGTAGGGATAAGGTCTGCGTACATACTACCCTCCCCAGACCCCACTAAGTGGGATTATACTGGGTGGTTGTTGTTATATGATGGAATAAGAAAAAGCTACGTGGAAAATAAATTGCTAAGTTCTGTATAATATTAGCATATATGCTCAACCAAAAACTCAAAAACCTTGACAATTCAAATATATAATAATATCAGGAAAAAGGAAAAACGGAAACAAGAAGAAAAGCGGAAGTGCTGTATATAGCATGAAACTTTTTGTAGTGATCTAATTAAGTCTCTTGATTGTTCTGGATTACTATCATTCAGGCTGCATTATGCGTGGATTGACATAGGGACGCCAAATGCATCATTTCTTGTCGCTTTGGATGCTGGAAGCGATCTGCTCTGGGTCCCTTGTGATTGCGTACAATGTGCTCCATTGTCTTCAAGCTACTACTCAATGTTGGTAGGGTGCCCCAACTAAATTCTGCGTTTGACTGTTTAGCCTTACTGGTAATATTTGGCCTTTCTTTTATTTCAAAATATAAGTTGTAGATCTGAAACTACTATCAATGCAATTCCACGAAAGTCATCTTCGCTTATAGTGGGCTACTAAACATTATAACGTCCTCAATTTAATTTGATGTAGTTACTCTAAAGAAAGATTTATAAACATATAACCTTCTTAGAACATTATTTGACGTCCTGCAATTTTTCTGTCCAAGTTAAAGTTTCTCATGCACTTGATGCTTTGTGCAACCTCAAGGTGCAAGCTGTTGCAGTAACTTCTAAGTTACTGCTATATCCTGATATATTATCTTTGAAACCTCAACTTTTTCATTCTGAAAGAAATATGTTTTCTTTTAAAGATATGCCAACCAGTAAAGATTTTGTAATTTGGGATTTTGTTGTATTTCACAGCTTCTATTGTTCCACTGTTAACCTTTTCCTGTTTAAGTAAAACAGTTAAACTTTAAGATAAGGAGGATTCAAGGTGTAGTAATTTATTTCCTGTATTTCACAATCTTATACCAATCTGGGCTGTTTCATCTCGTGCTGAACAAGTAGAAGTGTCATTTTCACTTTTTCTTGGGTATCTTCTCCTTATAGAAAAAAAGTAAAAATTCTTGGGTATCTCTTGAAATTCAATCTGAGGAATGCACTGGAACATTTTGTTGAAGTAACATATGCAATTTTTTATGATCAATTTGTTATACTTCTTTTCCTGGGGTGAATGGTTCAAAGTTTAAGTTCCCTTTGTGGCTTCTCCCTTTTTCTTCTTTGTGAAATGAATATTTCGTCTTCTATCATGTCTTTTTCCTTATGACTTTGAGCCCGTTTGGATGGGCTTAATTTAAGTGGCTTTTAAGTCAAAATAGCTTTTAAGCCATAAGTTAGGAATTCTAGCTTTTGGCTTGTTTTTGTCATTTTAACATAAAAATAAGAACTTAAAAGCACTTTTTTATTCTATCCAAACACTACAAAATGATTTAAAAGTTATTTTAGCTTAAAAGCGCTTAAAATAAGTCAATCCAAACGGGCACTTTGTCTTGATTTCCTAGTACAGTTGAATTAATTAACGCCTTATCAATGAAGCATTTAGAAGTGACAGTGTATCTCTCTTGGGAACAGTTTTAGCAGTTAATTCTCCAATGATTGATTGGCAGGTGCTCCCTTGTATTTGGGGCATCTATTGTGCAGGATAAAGATCTAAACGAGTATAGCCCAGCACGATCAAACTCTAGCAACCATCTATCTTGCAGCCATCGATTATGTGAACTGGGTCCTAACTGCCAGAGTCCAAAGGAACGATGCCCTTACACTGTTAACTATTATTCTGAAAATACTTCAAGTTCGGGTTTTCTTTTTGAGGACAAATTGCATTTGACTTCAGTTGGTGGTCATGATCATCAAGGTTCTGTGCTAGCTTCTATCATTATTGGGTATGCTTATTCAATTTTTATTTTCCCAGTTCTGTATTCTTGCAAGTAAAACCAGCTTAACAGATTTGTGACGTTGAGAGACCTATTTTATGAGTTCCTTACGAGTGAGTTTGTAGTTGCCTTACGAAAGTGTAGCATGGGATTCTCCCCAGAGAAGATTTGGCCCTTGAACCTTGAAACTTTTTGAGCTAACTGTTTAATTTTGGCTATTTGATTAGTGGTCAAACTGCTAGCTGTAAAGTTACAGTATTTACCAGTTGGTTGATGAATATGCTTTTCTTTTTCCTATTATCTAATTGCAGGTGTGGTAGCAAACAAAGTGGCAGTTATTTGAATGGAGCTGCTCCAGATGGGGTGATGGGATTGGGGCCAGGAGAAATTTCTGTTCCAAGTTTGCTGGCGAAGTCTGGATTTGTTCCACATTCATTCTCATTGTGTTTTGACAAGACTAATTCTGGCACAATTTTCTTTGGTGATCAAGGGCCTGAAAATCAAAGACTAAGTTCATTTGTATCTTTAGATGGGAATTAGTATGTATCTCCTCTATCCTTTTGTGCTATGTTTAGCTTGATAGCCAAACAACTTCTTTTGCACAGTTATCTTATGTTCCTAATTGTAATTTGTACCAGCAATACTTATATTGTTGAAGTCCAACGTTATTGTTTTGGGGGTACCTGTCTAAAGCAAAGCGGATTTCAAGCCTTAGTTGATAGTGGGTCTTCCTTCACTTATCTCCCTTCCGAAATCTTTGCAAAAGTAGTAACTGAGGTACATGTGTCATTTTTCTCTTGCCCTCGTTCCATGTTTCCTCTTGGTTTCACAAGTTACTATTTTGCTTAGTTTTAGAACACGCAATCAGTTTTTTGTTGTACCTGAGTTATTTCCTGTTTCTTTTCTTCTAGTTTGAAGAGCAAATAAATGCTACAAAGATAGCTACAGAAGATTTTCCTTACTGCTATAAGGCTAGGTAAAGTCTGCTTTCCGGAAGATGCTGGTTTTAGTTTTATCTACTTGTAGGTTATTCCTGCTCTTTTTATGCAGTTCAAGAGGTTTACCAAACATTCCTAGTATGAAACTTGTGTTAGCTGCCAACCAGAGCTTTGTAATTCAGAACCCCGTGTTTACCATCTCCAGTGATCAGGTCAGTATTGGATTTTCTTTGCTTTGCTATCGGCCTGCAAATCGATCTTCTTCTTCTTCTCTCTCTCTCTCGGGGTGGAAGATGTGGCTCTAAGATTTTACTTAAATGAGTTGCTAACATGTGATGCTTATGCATGCATACTCTCTGAGTTTATGAGGAAAAAGTTAGTGCACTCGAAAGACAGAAACAAAAGTAGGTCTTGATCTGGATTTACCAGAACTGCTGTCATGGAATTAATATTATTAAACTACTTTTTTACCCTTATCTGTCAATTTTGAGTATTTCTTTCCTTTTGTGGTTGGTGTCAAACTGGCACAGGTTAATTTTAGAGCGTTAAAATAGTTGTTTGATACCAGATACTGTTAATCTTAATTTAGCATGTGAAAATTTCTAATAAGATCTAAGCAATTGTGGAATTGAATCCAGCTCTTCACCAAGTAACTTTTGGTAGAGATGCTTGAAGCATATAACTTAAGGAGTACGAGTCACTGCAAGAAAGGATCCACAGTTTTGTTATGAGTAGTCAGTGATGGTGAACAGATAGGAACCATGACAGCCCAAAATTTAAGAAAATTTCTGCTGGAACTGTGTAAATTAGCTATATAAAATTGCAATAGCTTTCCTATAGAACTCCAATCCCTCAAAGAAGTTTTTCTGTAGCCATTCTGCCTGTTAGTCCTCATCATATCTCCTTTTGAAATTAGTTCTAAAGATTTCTATTAGTGTTGTCATAGTGGCTACCGGCTACAAGGTCATTTTGGTTCTGTAAATAGTTTCCATTCGCTAGTTATTGCAGTTGTATGTTGTTCTGCAAACTTCTATGTTCAGGAGCGAATGCTCTCTACGTGCAAAGATGAAATGATGGCTAAATGCCCCTGTACTTAGTTTACATTGGTTTTAGTTTTACTGCTATGAACATACATGTTACCCTGCTGCCTTTGCATGCTTAAACAAGATATTTCCAATTCCTTTACGATAAAACAAGTGTGATTTCTCAATAGGTTTCCCATTGTGTGACCGATTCCCTCGGAAACTGGATTTGCAAGTTCATTGTGCCCTCTCATGTGTACTTTGTTCTGTAGTTTTGATAGAGATGGTGTCTCATAGAAGGTATTTTGTGCAGGGAGATAACTTTTATTGTGTAGGTATCCTACCTATTGAGGGAATGATTGGTATCATTGGACGTAAGTGGATTATATGATTTTAAACTCGTTTTAAGGTGCACATTCATGAATGTTTAAGGTTTGGATGGACTATGCAATTACATTTGAGTTATGCTGTGCAGAAAACCTTATGGAGGGATATCGAATGGTGTTTGATTGGGAAAACATGAAGTTGGGTTGGTCTCACTTTAATTGTAAGCTCATTTTGCATATTTAGACTAATTTTTCAAAGTAGTTTTTTTTTTTTTGCTGTATTGAAAGGGAAAGGATGGAAGAGTTTACTGACAACC
>MU780946.1:45945-55945 GCA_026770625.1 Nicotiana glauca
CTGTATTGAAAGGGAAAGGATGGAAGAGTTTACTGAAAACCCCCCCCCCCCCTCACACACCCCAAAAAACCCCACCAAAAAAAGAAAAGAAAAAAAAGGTAGATGAAAGAGCCTTATCGAAAGGGAAAAAAACGTTGATGAAAGAGGAGTTTTGGGACATATGCGAGATAATTAGATTTGATGGATTTCCTTGATGATTCTGTTTAGGCTTTAAGATTGAACATATGGTATAGTTTATGTATATTATCCTGAAGATGGCACTTGTTTTTGCTCTTTGAGCAAATTTATGGTGGAACAACTTTTACGCATTTCAACTTGTATCGGCAGGCTAATCTTACTTGAACTTTTGTCAAGTTTGGCACCTATTAGATTTTCACTAAATATATACCTTCTATGTCCTCGTCTACTGAGTTATTGGTTGGCATATTAACCACAATAATCATAAAAATCATAGTGAAGTAGCAGTAATTAGCATAATAATAATGGTTATTAGTTGCCTCTTGGTCTAGAATGGTTTTCCTACAAGTGAGTCTTGAAAGGAGAATAAAAAATAAAAATATAAGTCACTTCTGAGAAGTATTTGTATCATGCAATAACTCAATTGAAGTAGGTTCTCTCTCCCCCTATCCCTGCGCCATCTCTTCTTCACAAATCCATCTTTTGAATCTCAGGTCAAGACATAGGGCGGAGTGCAAAGGTACCACCAACACCACCTCCAAGTGGTTTAGCCTCAAATCCATTGCCAACAAATGAGCAACAAAGAAGCCCTGGTGGACATGCAGTTGCACCTGCCATTGCCGGCAAACCATCTGCAGCATCACTCCATGCCGTTTCATACTGGCATTGTGCTATGAGTTCTCTTCTACTTTCATTGGTTGTGCGGTTACCTTATCTGATATAACATTTGTAATTATGTGCTTATATGTAAATTCTCATTTCTTCAATCAGATCCTTCTCTCACAGATCATGTATTCTAGTGAATTAATTTCATTGGTTTTGGTCTTTCCTCAGATCTATTACTCTTTCTAGGTCATTTTGGTATCATTTTATTCGTTGGTATTCATTGTGATGATTTCCTCCATGGTACATGGGCAGGACAGTGTATGGAACATAAAGTTGTGATTTGAGTTGTTAGAATTCACGAGGATCTTTTATAGATCTAATAGATGTAAGTGGCAGGAATTTGAATCTATCATTCCCAACTAGCTAAAGTAGTTTTTTTCCTTCTAGGATTGCACCTCGTACACACGTTACACGAGGTGGGAGGACTGAGAAGATCATTGATTTGGATGGTTCCGGTTCCGGTTCCGTTGAACTGAA
Source organism: Nicotiana glauca (assembly GCA_026770625.1). Classification (NCBI taxonomy): domain Eukaryota; kingdom Viridiplantae; phylum Streptophyta; class Magnoliopsida; order Solanales; family Solanaceae; genus Nicotiana; species Nicotiana glauca. The sequence goes on from MU780946.1 coordinate 47,266, forward strand.
ATATGATGTGAAATATTGCATATACAGAATTTTTGGATCTTGTCAAATTTTTAAGTGCTGCTTACTTTCTGCCAAAGACTACAAAGGCAGCTCAAAAGCCTAGCCGTCGTACCAAAATAAGACAAACTGATACCTAGATTATTCTGTTTCACTTTCTAGAGAAAACTATTGTCTATTGTAATCATGCTCATTAATCATTATTAACTTGGTCTAACTTGCGCAGCCTTCTGTCTACTTGATATTCTGTCTAAATAGTGACCACAACTGTTTATCCTAAAATTCGAGTAACAATTAAACTTATATTGTGATTTTAAGGATATATGATTTAATCCAATACCAATTGATAAACAAGAAATTAAATATCTAAATTGAAGAATAAAATAAGTCAAACCAATGCGCAAGCCAAATCTCGACCTCAAGCTATGACGGCCTCGAGGTGAAATAGTAGGAATAGCAAGTTACAAAGCAACTTTGATGAACAATGAATAAAATAAGTGTATATATTATCTTATCCGTCAAAACATGTCTTACAAATGAATGAGCTCCCCTTTATATAATAGGGTAGTCCTAAATAAGGTACACTTCTAATTACACTAAGAAATCATAATTGACAGCTGTCTAACCGCCAAGGGTCAATCCATTCTGCAATTTACGCCGTGATCTTGGGGCCTTTGCGGGTATCTAGCTCTTTCTATTACTGAACCATAAAGGTATTTTCTCGAGTATGTCTTCTTCCGACCTTGACAAATGATTTCGACCTCGACCTCGGCATTGGAAAGGAAACCCGACCCCGAGCTTGGCGTCTTGGCCTCTCGACGTGGTATCATCTTTCCCATCGAAGAACGAAATCGAGTATATCAGATTTTCACCGTAAACAGATAGTCCCCTCGTTTCTTAGAATAAATTAATAAGAAAAGATTTGAACCTCGATTTCCCGGAGGCCCTGATTATTATGTCAACCCCGTGACCTAGGCGTTCGAGGTGATTGAAACGTCCCGTAAGTTCGTTTCCCCAAAACATTAAATGCTTGCCAGTGGCGGTCAGCTACTAGCGCCGCCGAACAGTCACCATGTGTCTATAAATATAAGGCTTTTATTTGAATCAAAACCTTTACTTCCACCCTCAAACTCTTCTTGTTCTCTTCCTCTCTTCATCTTTTCTCTATCTCTACCAGTTAATCCACCCCCTTTTAGCACCAAGAAGTATCAGACTCCACATCTTTCCGCTTCTTCCAACCTGAATCAATGGCGAAAACCTCTAAAACCATTCCTCAAAAGGAGAAATCTTCCTCCTCTTCTTCCCGGCCGGTCGATGATAAAGCGCCGGCTCTTCATGAGATTGTTCCTGGCCCCTGTGTTACAAAGAACGACTTCAAAGTCGAGATCCCCCATCGATATCCCTGGCCGATGTGAGCACGTATTGAGATATATCTGCTCGATAGCGAAGAAATACCTCGAGGCTATGAAGAGAGATTGTGGTTGGGGAAACGAGGTCGTGGTACAGATCCCCGCTCTCAAGGAGAGTATCGCCACTTACGTGGACTTACCCCTTCACCCTGGGTCCCATTGATCCAGTTGTCCTTGATTTTTGCAAGAGGTACCAGGTCACCCTTGGCCAGATCCACCCTTCTTTGGTGCATAGTGATCATGCTCTGTTTCTTTTCCAGCAAGGCCGAGGGGCTGGAGTTCACCCTCAACCATCTCATTCGATTATAACGACCTCAGCTTTTTCGTGGGTTGATCAAGCTACAATGCCGGTCGATCAAGGCCTTTATTGCCGTCAATGACAAGGATAAAGAACGAGGTTGGATGAGCCGGTTCCTACGACATCATCCCAGAGGAGAAAATGTCGTTCCTAGAGAAGTGGAACCCAAAACGTAAGTGAAGTTTTACTCATTAACCTTTGCACTCCATTTTACATTATGTGATGCCTTCGTCTATTTCGCAGCGGTCGCTTGGATGCCTCATGCAGTCACCAACCTGGAAGACTGGGTCCGAAAACTAGTCGCGACTTCTTCTTATAACGAGTGCCGTTGGTGTGACTTGGCTAGGGGCAAATGGGAAGCCAAACATCATGGTGAGTTCATCTCGTAAGTTTGTTATGCATTCCTCTTTATCTAAGATGTCTTTTTACTTATATTTGATTTTCCTCAATGCAGGCATTGGAGATTTTTGTGAAATGAGGCCATCCCTGCTTGGGGAAAAGACCGAGTCCCCAATTCTGAAATTGGGGAAAGATAATAAGAGGAAAATGGTCTTGAATCCCGAAGACCCCAAGATAAAAAGGTTCCAGCTCGAAAACGCAAGAGAAATTTCATTCTTGTGGATATAGATTCGGTCCACTAGCTGGTTGAAGAACAAGAAGACAAGGGTGAAGACTCTGCGCTGGTGGTTGAAGTGTTGAACCAGGAAACCGGTTGAAGCTGCCAAACCCTCTAAGCCGAAGACCTTGCCTCGTGATGAGTAGGCTTCAAAGAAAGATACGGAAAAAAACCCCGAATCTCCCGAGGTCGAGATTGTTCCTCGACCATCAACAAACACACCAGATGGTGCGGGTTCTGAGATCCCCCGCACTGAACAAAATGCCCCGGGTGATTCACTCGGGGCCATGACAATAGGTCACTCTCCTTTTCTACCTGCTTATTCTAAAGAGGCCATAAGGGAGGGCCGGGCTCTACAGATTCCTGACTTGGGCGGAGTCCCCAGCGAAGAGGATCCTTTTCAGGATTGCTTTACCGTGGTTAATGATGCCGCCGATCTCAATGACGCATCTACCCTCTTCGAAGAGGCTCAACGTATTTTTTCTCGAGTAAACATTGATTCCTATCATTTCAATTTTCTTTATCTACTTCCCTCTTTACTTTAACTTGTATCCTTCTTTTTGTGTAGGCTTTTACCAAGTTTAGGGCTGACCTGAGCCAATGCAAGGTCAAGCTCCATAAGACCTCAGATGAAAGGAACCCTTTGAAGCTCTTTTGCAGTCAAAAGGATGAGGATCTCAAGGACATTTGGGTAGACTTGGACAAGGCTTGTAAGGATGAGGTCGAGCTAGACAAGCAGGTAACTGTCATTTTGAAAGAGTACCGTCTACTCGACCCAACTGTGGAGGCTAATACTTCAGTGTCTCAGCTGCAACAGAATCTGGAAAGGATCGAGCTGCTTCGCAGGGTGGTCGATCAGATCAAGGACGATTTCGATAAGTGGAAAGTGAACATGGACCGCCTCACTACAGAGAAAGAGGCTTCTTTGGCCAAACTAGCATCGACTGAGGCCTAACTTCAGGGATCTAAAGAGAAAAATTTGGCCTAGGCAAGAAGGATCGACGAGCTCGAGATCAAGCTTGCTGAGGCCAGGGCAGAGGTCGGAAGACGAAGGTAGCAACTGACAAAACCATTGCTATATACTTGGGCGATACTGAGGCTACCGCAACTAAGGAAAGCTACTGACCGAGAGCGAAGGAGCAATAATTTGGCCATGTGCCAATACTGGAGGGAGACCCTCGAGGAAATCTACGCTCAAGCTTAGACCTCTCTGCAGAGATAGCTCAAGCAAATGCGTTCGAAGCTGATGCCAAATTTCTCATCTCCTCTGATGATAATGATGATGAAGGCAGCCAAGGCGGTCTGACAATGATAAGGGGCCCGAAGGAGAAGCCGCTCCCAAGGGAGAAACCAACCCCGTGCATAGTTAGGATTTTTTCTTTTTCCTTTTGTAAGACCCCTGTCGGTCTCTTGTACACATATATAAAATAAATTTTTTCTTGAATGCCTTCTCAATTTTTATGAGCATGTTTTTTTGCATTGCAAAATCTTAGCATAGTTTCATGCTTTGAACGGCGTGTTCGAGACTTTGTCTCGGGTGGATTCCTTGAAGTTACCATGGTTGAGTTCGAATAAGGTTCGAACTTCAAGGCATATACCCTTAAGGGTTTGTGCTAGATAACGGTGATTCCCCGAACCATAATCAAGTTATTATTTATTTGGGTTCGGGATAATCGAGCCCTTGGGTTCGGATTGAGTGAGAACAAAATCTCGAACCTTAAGTGTATTGGCCCTCAGGCTCTTTTTAGATCGGGCCGTTGTAGCCTCTAAAAGATGGCTATTATTTCCCCCTTTCCGGCTTAAAAGACTTAGTAAAAATTTCTTTAAGCCTTAGCATGTTTTTTTTTACCCATTAGTTTTTTTGAGAGTTCGATGCCGATGTTGCTTTTTGTGCCTTAGCACTTTTGTGTTAAAGTAATTTGATACCTCTTAAGGTTTTTTTAGTGCCGATTTTATCGAAGCCCTTTTTATTATTTGTCGAGGGTAGCCTTTTTTAAACCGGTTTTTCAAAGAATTTGAAGGCCTATTTTTATTGCGGGGTTCGGACGTCTCCGAGTCGCATTAATTTGGCCATAGCATTTGGGTATGCCTCTTGGGTTTATTCCCAGTAACACTTCAAATTTGTTTGAGGTGTTAGTCCCCCTGAAGGATAGTCTTGGCCTATAGATCGAGGGGCGCCTCTTGAGGTCTTATGAATTCGAGTTTAGATAACTCGAACATGTTGATTATCGATGACAGTCCCCAAGTGTTTGAGGTATATTTGCGCTTGGACCTTGAACAATTTCTCACAAAATAATAAGTATAGAGCTCATATAGTAGCAAATTTTCTTTGAGAAACAAGGTGTTTGATATAGACAGAATGATTCTTTGAATAATTTATACATACGTACATGTTTTGGCATCGGGGCTCGACTAATCCATATGGACACGGTTCACTTGACCGTTTGTCTCATTAAAATTTTTCCTATCAAGACCCTTTGACATGAAGTATTTTTCTTGAAAATATAACCTCCAAGGGTGAAGCCCCCCAGTATTCAAGGTTGATTAAAAAGAAGTCTTGGATACTGTTAAATTTTTCTCAGGTAGAACATAATTGTTTCCTCGTTAAAAACCTCGCCAGGAAAACCCATTTGGGATAAAAACCGATCTAAGGAAAAATGAGTGCAATGCGTGCTTTAAAACCTAAGGTCTTGTGTTGAAGAGTTTTCTCGACGTCTTCGATCGAACACATGCAATAAGCTAGTATCAAATACAAATGGAAAAAGGGAGAAAGTCATACCTCAGCAATAATATCATTTGAGCAGTGATACATTCCAATTGTTTGGCAATTGTTCGCCTTCCATTGTGCCATGTTTGTAAGATCCTTTCCGATGACGCCGATAACTCGATATGGTCCTTCCAAATTTGGGCCTAATTTCCCTTCATTTGGGTCTCGAGTATTGAGTGTGACTTTACTTAGAACTAAGTCCCTGATTCCGAAGTGGCGAAGGTTGGTTCTTCTATTGTAATATCTCTCGATTCTTTGCTTTTATGCAGCCATCTGAACAAGTGCAGCTTCTCATTTTTCATCCAATAGTTCGAGGCTAGCATTCATAGCCTCGTGATTTGATTCCTTTGTTGCATGTCGAAATCTGGTGCTATGTTCCCCGACTTCGATTAGAGTTAAGGCCTCGGATCCATTTACTAAGGAGAACTGGGTTGTCACCGTGCTGGAGTTTGATGTCGTTCCATACACCTAAAGAACTTCGGGTAGAACTTCTCTCCATTTCCTTTTAGCATCGTTCAACCTTTTTTTTGAGTTTTGAATGATAGTCTTGTTCGTCGATTCGGCCTGTCCATTTTCTGCTTGGGTGATACGACGTTGATAAGATCTTTTTTATTTTGTGTTCTTCGAGGAACTCCGTTACCTTGCTGCCGATGAACTATTTTCCATTATCACATATGATTTCAGCAGGTATCCCAAATCGACATACGATGTGGTCCCAGATGAAGTCTATAACTTCTTTTTCTCTAATATTCTCGAAGGCCTGTGCTTCTACCCATTTAGAAAAGTAGTCAATAATAAACAAAATGAATTTAGCTTTACCTGGGGGCGTTGGCAAATGGCCGACGATATCTATCCTCCATTTCATGAATGGCCATGGAGATAGGACTGAATGAAGTTTCTTTTCGGGTTGATGCATCATCGGCGCAAACCTTTGACATTTATCACATTTTCGAACAAACTTCTTAGTGTCCTTTTTCATACTATCCTAGTAAAACCCTACTCTAATGATTTTTCGAATAAAAAATTCGACACCTGAGTGGTTCCCACAAGTGCTTTCATGTATCTCTCATAAAACATAATCGGTGTCCCTCGACCCTAAACATACCGCCAATGGTCCATCGAATGTCCTTCTGTATATGTTCCATCTTTATCCAATGTGAACCGAGCAACTTTGGTTCGTAGGACCCTCGACTCTTTTGGGTTCGATGGGAGCTTTTCGTTCTTTAAATATTCAATATATTGATTCTTCCAACCCTAGGTCAAGCTTGTAGAATTTATCTCGGCATGACCCTCCTTGACCACAGATCTTGATAATTGGATGACTGTCTCCGGGATAATACATCTTCCTCGACTGATGACCCCAATTTGCAAGTACATCAGCCTCACTACTTTGTTCTCGAGGTACGTGATCTAGAGTCCACTCCTTGTAGCGGTGCAAAGTCACCTGTAGCTTGTCCAAATACCTTTGCATTCTATCCTCTCGAACTTCAAAGCTTTTGTTTACTTGGTTCACCACCAATAAAGAGTCACACTTGACTTCAATGACTTCTGCCCCCAATCCTTTAGCTAGCTCGAGACCAGTAATCATGGCCTCGTACTCGGCCTTATTGTTAGTCAACCTAGAAGTTTTGATAGACTGCCTAATAGTGCTACCTGTGAGTGGCTTCAAAATGATGCCTAGCCCGGACCCCTTCACATTAGAAGCGCCATCTTTGAAAAGGGTCCATACCCCCGATAACATGCCCGATTTTAACAAAAGATCCTTTTCAACTTTGGGTACGAGCGTTGGTGTGACATCAGCCACGAAGTCCGCTAAAATTTAAGACTTGATGGTTGTTCGGAGTTGATAGTCGATATCGTACCCATTGAGTTCGACAACCCATTTGGCAAATCAACCCGAAAGTTTGGGCTTGTGCAAAATATTCCGAAGTGGGTAAGCGGTTAATACACTTATGGGGTGATATTGAAAGTATGGTTTCAGCTTTTTAGAAGTGCTTATTAGTGCAAGTGCTAATTTCTCTAAGTGTGGATATCTAGTTTCTGCTTCCCCCAAGGTTCGACTTACATCGTAAACAGGAAATTGCATTCCTTGGTCTTCTCGAACTAGGACACCACTTATCACGATTTCTAACATTGCCAAATATAAGTAGAGTTTCTCATCTGCCATCGGGGTGTGTGGAGCAATGGTGGGCTCGATAGGTATCATTTTAATTCCTCTAATTCTTGTTGACACTCCGGTGTCCAGGTGAAATCATTCTTCTTCTTTAGTAAAGAGAAAAATATGTGGCTTCGATCCGATGGCCTCGATATAAATCAACCTAAAGCTGCTATCCGCCCAGTTAGCCTATGCATGGCTTTTACACTGTCCACAACGGTGATGTCTTCGATGGACTTGATTTTATTGGGGTTGATATCGATCCCCCGATTTGACACCATCGATCCTAGGAACTTACCTAAGTCGATCCCGAAAGTATATTTCTCACAGTTAAGTTTCATGTTATATTTTCTCAAAATCTCGAACGTTTCCTGCAAATGAGCCAAATGGTACTTTGCGCGCATGGACTTAACTAGCATGTCATCAACATAAACTTCCATTGACTTACCTATTTTTTCTTCAAACATCTTATTTACTTGGTAAGAAGCTCCTGTTTTTTTTAGCCCGAAGGGCATTACATTGTAACAATATGTTCCATACTTGGTGATAAATGAGGTCTTCTCCTGGTCTTCCAGGTTCATCTGAATTTGATTGTTCCCGGAATAGGCTTCGAGAAAGTTAAGGGTCTCGTGGCCAACAGTCGCATCGATAATATGATCGATGTTAGGTAGTGGAGAAGAGTCTTTAGGATATGCCTTGTTCAAATCCTTGTAATCTACACACATTCTAAGTTTGATCCCTTTTTTAGGGACTACGAGTCATTAGCTAACCATTAGGTGTATTTTACATCCCTAATGGACCCTATTTTGAGAAGTTCAGTTACCTCGTCCTTTATGAATGCATGCTTTACCTTGGTCTGGGTCCTTCTCTTTTGTTTCATCGTTTTGAACCTGGGGTCAAGTCTTAGCCGATGCGTTGTTATCTCCGGTAGGATCCCTGTCATGTCTAAATGAGACAAAGCAAAACAATCCATGTTATCGATAAGAAATTGAATAAGCTTTTTCCCGAGTTTGGGGGTTAACCCCGTTCCCAGGTATACCTTTTGCTCGGGCAGGTACTCGATCTTCTTCTTCTTGTCCTTCTCGTTCTTCTTCTCCTTCTTCTTCTCCTTCTTCTCCTCCTCTTTCTCCTTCTCCTTCTCCTTCTCCTTATCCTCCTTCTCCTTCTTCTTCTTCTCCTTCTTGTACTTCTCCTTCTCCTCCTCCTGATCCTCCTCATCCTTCTCCTCCCCCTCCTCCTCCTACTCCTCATCCTCCTTCTCCTCCTCCTTTTGCTTCTTCTCCTTCTCCTCATTCTCCTTCCCCTTCTCCTTCTTCTACTTCTTCTTCGTCCTCTTCCTCTTCCTCCTTTTCCTCTTCCTCTTCCTCTTCCTCTTACTCTTCTTCTTCTTCTTCTTCTTCTTCTTCTTCTTCTTCTTCTTCTTCTTCTTCTTCTTCTT